>JADLZN010004796.1:0-21311 GCA_018155175.1 Sinocyclocheilus anophthalmus
GTTTATGGTGTTAAAAAGCACAGGTTAATTTTCTTGTGTTGTTTAATTTGTTTTCTCAAGGCTTGATTTTAGGGACAGAAAGAGGGATGGAGTGAGTGAATAGAAGAGAGAGAGAGAAAGAGAGGAAGGCCCTGCTGTTCTTGGGTAAGAGCTGGCAGTCACCCTTATGTGTGACCAGGACAGAGTTTTTGCAGACAGGATGTGTGAGACATGCTTCAGTTCCCAGAGCACTGCGTATGTGTGTGTGCATGCATTTACACACAACAAAACAGAGCAGTACACTTTTGTTTGTGTGTGTGTGTGTGTCAGGGTTATTGTTAAATGGAAATAAAATTAAACAGTCCCTTCAGGATTTCACGATTTTTGCGATAAAAATTACTAATTTTGTGGTGCTAATTCCCAGAAATTTGTGAAAATGTTTTGACTTTTTTTAATAATCTGCTATTCAAATAGAATCTAACAGTTCTCATTCCTTTATTTTTTTTATTTAAATAAATAGTCGTTTAAAAAAGGGCAAAAAGAAACAAAATAGGACAAAGATACAGACAGTGATTAATTTATGTACTTTTAAAAATATTAGAAGCCTATTTTAAAAAGAAATAAAGGCAGTAAAACTGTCTTTCACGCTGTGATTTAAACTTTGCTAATAATCTGCAAGTTAAAAATTTACATTAATTTGCAGATCACCTCCGTCCCGATACATGGGTCATGGTCCGACCGGATCAACCGCGATACATTTAACCATTTGTAATGACACACGTCCTGATATAAATGAAAACCTTTTATCGATTCAACTCAAATCGACATAACACCCAGACATATAAAACACAAGTAATTTATGCTTACTTCATTTCGGTCACATTCAGCGGTCGTCATCCTTGAACCCATCTCCGACATGGTTAAGCCTAGTTCACACTACACAACTTAAAACGTCGGCAGATCGCTGTGCTGTTCAGACTACATGACTTGATTGTCTGTCTTGAAGTCGTTGTGGTGTTCACACTACGCGACACTACGTAAATTATTCACAACGGGTGGTCACACACTACACGAGCTGACAATAACTCTGTCACCCAATGACTCTACACGGTCCCCAAACCATGTTTTGTCATGAAAACACGTGAGAATTTGAACGGGAATAACACGAATCAACAAGTGACCGGTCCAGATATTTAGCATGCTATGCGTCAGCGAGCCTCTTTGATGCGTCGTTGAGTAGTTCACACATAAAGATTGCAGAGTGCTTATCACCTACTGATTTTCCCCCGATCACATCCCGACTTGTTGGCGAGGTCGTTAACTTGCAAATCAGGCTTAAAATCCTGTAGTGTGAACGTCTCGGTTACGTATGTAACCCTCGTTCCCTGAAGGAGGGAACGAGAGTCACGTCGGTTGACCGATGAATTGGGATCTCGCTTAGAGGGACCACTCTACTTCGAGTGTAAACTAAACGAGACAATGCACATTGGCATGCGATTATTGCATCCAGCCGCTGCTGATCACAGCGTGAGTATAAGTAGACAGTAGATGCAGCGCATATTCAGTTTTCCGCTGAGGTGAGCGCAGACAGAGGATGCTGGACAGGAATAAAAAAAATGTTTCTCTCTGAGCTCTGGTCAGCTTTTTCATTTTCAAATACAATAGTAATGTCAAATTGTTTATCCTATGTGTTTACAGATTGTGACACAGCGGCAAAATGAAAATGAGATTCTTGTGCCAAGACTGAGACGGACTAAAAGTATTATAGTAAGTTTTCAAGTCACAACAAGAGACTTGATATCAATTTTTTTTAATCATCAGATCATTCTCATCATCCGTAACTCTGTGGAATGGTGTAAAATAATTTGTGTAATGTTAATATATTTTTATGTGATATTGACTGCAAAATATCAGAATAATTACAATTTATTTTACTTTAAGACCAAAATTTTGTAATCTGATCTTTTTATTTATTTTTTATTTTTTGGTCAGATCAACTGCCCATAACTTTTTCACTGAGAATGTTATCTTTACATAGTAAGAAGCAGCAAATCAACACATCTAACTTGCAAAATTGAGGGGGAAAAAAGTTAATTTCATTTCAGTTGAAAATGTAGTGTCTCTGTTAATCTATTGATCAATTAATTGCAGCAGTTCTGCCTAATTCTTTTTTTTTTTTTTTTTTTTTTTTAGATTAAAAGACCAAATCTTGAAGATTTTGATGAGCTCTTTGATTCTACACCAGAGAGTTCAGATGATTACGTTCCAGATACCACTTCCGAAAGTGACGGTGATGTTAGCCTTACACTAAACCAGACAAAACGTCAGCTTCTTGATGAACTGGATGTTGATGAATCTGGCTCGGTGAGTTGCCCTGACTGTGACACCACAACGTCAGACAAAATGCACGGCCTTACATCCGAAGCATCTGGAACCGGAGAAGAACCCAGTTTAAGTCAGAACACAACGGACGGCGTAGTTGTTAGTGCATACCAAAAAACAGATGGTGCTAGAGTGTACAACAAGAGACATTACTGCTTGTATTGCACTAAACCTTATGCTAAGATGGCAAGGCATCTAGAAAGTTCACATGAAAATAAGTCTGATGTGGCTAGAGCTCTAAGCTTTCCAAAGGGTTCAAAGGAGAGAAAAAGTCAGCTTGATTATATTCGCAACAGAGGAAACTATGCTCACAATGCTGCTGTTATGGAGTCAGGAAAGGGTGAACTAGTGGCATTTAAACGACCACGTAAAAAAGTGCAGGGAGAAGATTTCATGCATTGTGCATACTGTCAAGGACTTTTTACAAGAAGGGTCCTGTGGAGACATATGCGTACTTGTAGACTTCAACCACAATCAGTCGCCCCCAAACCAGGAAAAAACCGTGTTCAGTCCATGTGTACCTACACCGGGCCTGTGCCTTCAAACATGACCAAACAACTGTGGGGAGTAATCAGTGCCATGAATCCTGACCCAATCACAGATATAATAAAAAATGACAGAGTAATTACTGAAATTGGGCAGCACTTGTTGAACAAAGGTGGGCTATCAGATAAGAATAAACAATGTGTGCGGGAGAAAATGCGAGAATTGGGAAGGTTGATTCACAATGCCAGGAGAGTCACCTCCTTGAAAACACTGGAAGATTGTGTAAATCCAAAGAATTCGCCCGCGATCTGAAAGCATGTAGACCGTATCGGGTTTTTTTCCCATGTCAAGCAAACCTGTGGTTTCCTACACATCAAGCATATGAGAGCCCAAAGGCTCGGAGTCGTTCCACCTTGGCAAACACATGCACACTTGATTGCTGTCTACTGGGACAACTCTGCCAGAACAATACAAGAGCATTTCTGCCCTGTCAAACCTGACATACTCCCTCTTGCTCCAGGCAAAGTTGACAGTACAGCCCATAACCATGAGTTAAAGCTGATCAGACATGTTTGACTGGGCTTTGGGTGTGTGTGTGCAAGTGTGTAACCAGCCTTTATCAAACTGAACTCTACTCTGTTCTTACTCTAGCACGTGATGGATCATAAACGTTCTGAATTTTCATTGGGAGTGGTTGTGACAAAGCGACAGGCAGGTGGAACGGTGCAAAGGTAATGCTTGCGGTGAAGCACGGCATTCCAGGAATGTCAGATATGGGAATTGTTGATGGGAAGTCACAGAGAGCTCGGTTGCGAACAGCATTCCGTGAATTCAGTGGTGTCCTAGCAACAGTTTTACTGTAGTGGGATTCACTGAATTAACAGTGACAGCAAGGAAAAGATTCTTCTCTAGTCTCTTGGGTGATGCGTAGACGAATATCATGGAAAACGGATGCTTTCTGCAAACCGATAATGCTGCGCTGGAGAAATCCTGCCGTTTGCTGAATAACTTCCTCATGCTGTTTTGGCTTTGTTTGTTGCGTAAACAGAGTTTAATGTTTGTCTATAGTTGTTTGTATATTGTAATGACACCTCTTCAGGCAAACCAAAACGTAAATTTATCCTTATTCTAACTCTAGTAATTCAGAGTAGCTTTAAGTTTGGACCGATTTTAACCAGTCTCATATAACAGAATGTGAAAAGAAATGTACAATGACGCTTGCAGTTGCAATGGCATTGGGTCGAGACCATGGCTTAGTGGTTAGCATATGCGCCCTGCTTGCAACATTCAACCTCATTTTCTGTCATCTTCTTGATACTGTTTTGTGAATTTAAAAATTGGCAAAAGATTAAAAACAAATATTGTCATCAAGCCCTGTATTTATTATGAACATTTTAGAAGTATATTGTAGCTATACTTCTGTACGCTACAATCAAAAAATTTGGGATCGATAACTCTTATGATCACCAGGCATGTATTTGATAAAATTCCAATGAAAACACACCTCTTTCAACCTCTTCCATCTTTATTTGACCCTCTAAATCTAGCACTCTCTATTCTAATTCTAGTTGCTCTACTGGTTTGCTTTTTTATTTAAGCAAAAAACACTTGACCCTCTACACTTTGCACGCCTATTCTCTATTCTTTTTCTATTCTTTCTATTTGTTTTCTTTTTATTTATTATACAAATATGACCCTCTAGCAATAGCATTTTCTATTCTTTTTCTATTCTTTTGACTTGACTTGGTTTTGTTGCTTCTATTGTCCTCATTGGTAAGTCGCTTTGGATAAAACTATAATGTTTTTATATTTTAATTTTCAGAAATCAATCTAATATCTAATATCTAAAAAGTGTTAATTTCTTTCAATCAATGAATCAGTCAATCAAATAAATAATACAAATAGAGATAATTACAATAAGTTTTATTTATGTAATTTTAAATGTTATTTTCAATTCTTGTTTAAAAACACTGATTTAGCAAAGTTTGCAAATGAGACTTATTTAAAATGTTGGTCATAGCCTACTTTACTTTGGGGACCAATTCTCCCTATTAACTATTAACTACAAATTTGCCTCAAATTATTTAGTTAAGGTATTTGTTAAGTTTAGGTGTGGAATTGGTCATGCAGAATATGATATGCTAGTAATATAAACACCGATATGCTAGTAATATAATATGCATGCTAATAAGCAACTAGTTAATAGAGAAAATTGGTCCTTAAACTATTAGTGTTACCAAAATTTTGGCATGCTTAATTAATTTAGGAAATGTATGTCTTTTTTCACAATCCATCCTGTGCATTGAGTTCACATATGGCCAATGAATTTCAAAGATCCTTTTTGACTCATTTCCGCTTGAAAACCCTGTGGCATTTTCAATCCAGGGATGGTTCCTCTAATCACATTAAACACACAATAAGATTTGTTAACGGCACAATGAGATGAATCGCCTTGGTGAAGCCAGATGCCTTGATAGGTCATGTGTATGGTCACCATGGTAACACAGGGTCATTGGAAAAGTGGGCCAATCATCCTTCTGTTCTCCTAGTGGCTGCTATGTGGCGAGATGCCTGTCTCTAGGACACATAAGAGTCTCATCCATGCATCATAAACAAATCCCTAGATGCAGTAAAGGTTCAGGTATAATAATGCAAAATGTATCCAAGATTGTGCAAATAAGGGCCGTCTTTAGGATGTGCTAACATTTCATAATTGAGCTTATTCAAACTTGCACATTTTATGTTCCTAATGAGCCTCCAGGGAAGAAAACTGCAGACTAAGTGCTATTCAACAGCAGTTTATAGCTATTATATTCTAAAAAAAAATATGCTTTTTTTCTTTCAGCACGTTGTGTTCATGCGTCCTTTTCTGCAGTATGGGAAAATATCATGAATGCAATCGTTTCTTTTCTCAGTTTGTTTGCTCTCTGCATGTGGTAGGCTACTGCCTCAGCCTGCATTGCGTTATTCCAGTGGAGGTTTTGTTTTGATGCCTATTTAATCAGACCCATGTTCTGTGTGTTAACATTAGATGTCTTGCAGATGCACGCTTGTTTTTCATTATCCCTATCTCTATCAACTGAATCTAGATGCAGGGTCTGGACTAAGACAGACCTCATTAGTGTTAAATAAGGGTTTGTATTTGTAGCCGTCAGACTAGGCAGGACATAATTGGAACTAACTATATTTTATCTGCTTGTAGAACTGGCAGTTCAGGAATAAGTATGCGTATACATGAGTAAACATGGTATACAAGCAAACATTCATATTTTTTTATCAAATTGCTATATATTTTTAAGTACATTTTTATTATGTTGTGGAAGAATCCAAAACTTATCATGGTTTTGAATGCCTTAAACATTTGCTGACTCCAGCTTGCAGACAGACACCAGAAGGCCGTCACTCATTATCATAACCCCCATAGGACAACATGTTGTTTGGAGCCTTTTGCTTTGATAAGGTTTGTTACTTGTTATAAATCCCATTTCCATTTTGAGGTGAATTTCACTAGATCCCCTTGGCAATGATTCATTTGAACAGCTCAAAAGCACACACTACAATGATTTGACTCTTATTGGTTGTCTAGTCACATGGATACTTCTCCTTTTAGTGTCAATGTTGCATTATAAATGACAAGTAGTCTGTTAGTGCAAGTCTGTAGCGGTGGGAAAAGAAGAAAAAGGCTATTGAGAGCAGATGAATCCTCAAGATGTGTGAGGGGTGGGAAGGTACAGGCTGGTAGAGAAGGGACTTGGTTATAAGATATGATATGGGTCTGTGTTGGGCTGTGAGGGGAGCGATGGGATCACTGTGCTGGGCTGTGAGAGCTGACATGGGATTACTGTGTTGGGCTAAGAGGGGAGAGTCTAGCTTACGGGGCTGGGCTGTGAGTGAAGGGCCTAGATCTCTGGACTAGGAAGGAGGGATGGGATCACTGTTAGTGGTGAGTCTAGATCACTGTGCTGGGCTGTGAGGGGAGGGTCTAGATCACTGAACTGGGAGAGATGGGATCACTGTTAGTGGTGAATCTAGATCACTGTGCTGAGCTGTGAGGGGCGGGTCTAGATCACTGGACTAGGAGGGAGGGATGGGATCACTGTTAGTGGTGAGTCTAGATCACTGTGCTGGGCTGTGAGGGGCGGGTCTAGATCACTGGACTAGGAGGGAGGGATGGGATCACTGTTAGTGGTGAGTCTTGGCGCTTTTCCACTGCGTGGTACGACTCTGCTCAGCACGGCTCAGTACGGTACGGCACGGATCGGTTCTATTGCGTTGCGACTCCTAAAAAAACGTTTTCATTCCGCGTTGCCCCATCAAGCTCTCGCTGGATCTGCTCCTCTGCTATCAACGAGAGGAACGTCTGTACTTCCTCAACAGACAGCGAAACAGCCACTTTTTGGTTGTTAAAAAAAGGTGCGCTCGTTCAAAACAGTTGCGTTCGATCCATTGCTGGCTGTGCTGATTTAAATCTAGTGTTTCTTTTGTGTTTGTGTCGCAAGTTCACGCAGGTAGTGACGATTCTCTCCGGACAATCCGTGATCAGCATAGTTTACACGTCACATTTTGGTAACGGTACAGCTCGCTTGGAACCCCAACCGAAGTGGTACTAAAAAAAATACCAGGTACCAGGTACTGTACCCAGTGGAAAACCCCCCAAATGTGAACCGTACCGAGCCGTACCATGCTGTGCCATGCAGTGGAAAAGCACCATAAGTCACTGTGCTGAGCTGTGACAGGAGGGTCTAGATCTATGGTCTAGGATAGAGGGATGAGATCACTGTTAGTGGTGAGCCTAGATCACTGTGCTGGGCTGTGACAGGAGGGTCTAGATCTCTGGACTAGGAGGGAGAGATGGGATCACTGTACTGGCTGTGAGGGGAGGGTCTAGATCGGTTGGTTGTGAGGGGTGAGATGTGATCACTGTTGGGCTGTGAGGGTTAGGTCTAGATCTCTGGACTGGGAGGGAGGGATTGGATCACTGTGCTGGGCTGTGACAGGAGGGTCTAGATTGTTGGACTAGGAGGGATGAATGAGATCACTGTGTTGGGCTGTGGGGGGTGCGTCTAGATCACTGGGCATTGAGGGAGGGATTTGATCACTGTGCTGAGCTGTGAGGGGAGGGTCTAGATTTCTGGACTGGAAGGGAGGGATTGGATCACTGTGCTGGGCTGTGAGAGGAGGGTCTAGATTTCTGGACTGGAAGGGAGGGATTGGATCACTGTGCTGGGCTGTGAGGAGCCAGATCACTAGGCTGTAAGGGGAGGGTCTGGATCACTGTATTGAGCATGTTCATTTTTTCAAATGTGTCTGTATGTCCTGCTGATGGCAGCACTTTCTTTTGTGCACTGCTGTTTCTCTGTGCCTCCTCTCGTCGACAGGCTTAACTTTGGAAAGAGAGAGTGCATCAGTGCATGAGAGAGAGAGCTCACTTTCACTTGTCCTTGTGGACTACTGCATTCATCATGGAGAAATTGGTACCATTTCTACCTAACATACACACATACAAACTGAGGAACATTTAACCCATATTTGAATGTATCTGAATAAGTTTTCCCTGTATTACAGTAATAGAGCCTTTAAGTTCATTGCTCATGCATGACCTACCAATAACCAGACAAATACATAATAGGAGAGTCTAACAATGCAGCAATTTCTGCACTTCTTTTGTTTCGCTTCTGCAGTTACTTCAGGGTGAAGTGTGCAACTTTCCAGTGCTAAAATGCTTTCTCCTAACCAAGTTTAATGTTCAGAGACAATTTGAAGGAAAACATTAGAATGTAGACTTCTGTCATTGTCTGGTCTGGTGTGATTTTTGGGGCAGGACTAGCTGTTTGGCTAATAATGGGAATTTAGGCCAAATGACCACAAGTCTGCCCACTGTAGGTTGTAATGTGTCTTGGTAAAAAAAAACATTATATAGTATAATACATTCTACCATCTTTTCATTTTGCACCTGACACTGAGACTGATACCGATTGCTTTGATGCTGTTATCGGCAATCAGACGAGCACAAGCAGCACAAGAGCTTGAAAGAAAGCTGCAAGTGATGAAAGCTGGGGCAGGCACTCTGCCACGGTCTGTCTCTGTTAAACCTGTCACCAGCCTGTGATGTGCCCCTGGACATAGCCAAGTGCCAAATGCCCCACAATGGGTGCCATTTGGAGTCTTGACAGGCTACAGAGGCCTGCTTAATCCTGTAAGAGGCTTGTCGCATTGTTTCGAGGGGAAGCTTCAGAGATGCTGCCCACCACTATCGTATTGTCTGTTTTATGTTTCTGCCCATGTCTGTTTGTCTGGTGTTTCTTAACCTTCATTGAGGGTCCTTTGTGAGGCCAAAACATTGCAAAATATTTTGTAACCGTGACCTTTTTGGTGTCAGTCAGTCAATAATAATAGTGTTTGGTGTCTGACGGGTCTTGCTTTTGTAATATCCATGTACATCAATGCCAGTTTTGGCATTTGGAAAACTGGTCAAATTAAAAAATGCTAATCTGTCTCTTTCTTTTTCCTTTTTGGCAGCTAATGGCACTGATGATAAAACGTATAAAGGAGAACGATCTCCTTGTGACCCCTCCCGTGTCCTCCACATCCGCAGAGTTCCCATCGAAGTGTCCGAGGCAGAGGTCATCTCACTAGGAGTCCCTTTCGGCAAAGTCACCAACCTGTTGATGCTTAAAGGGAAAAACCAAGTAGGTGCTCCATTAACCTGCAAACACATCTCTGCCCTTTCTTTCAGCTCTGTAAGCATTTTGCAGCATGACTATTGGAACCTCAGGCATTTAAGAAACACTGATGGGTTTGAAATTTGCCTTTTGAGATTCTCAAACCTCACCTTATATGCTTTCATGTGGGTTTAGCAGTGGAATTTCCGGATTAAATGGCATGAATAAGATCAGAGAAAACCAGCATACATATTCCCACTGTTAAAACTCTGTGTAGTTCATCACAGTGTAACTAACATGATTTAGGAAATGTAGGCCTAAATGTAGGTTTCCTCTGTGCGGACAATGGTGTGACAATACCATTGTTCAGGCTTGTCTTGGACTAAAATAATTAAAGGGGTCATATGAGGCTGCTAAAAAGAACATTATTTTGTGTATTTGGTGTAATGAAATGTGTTTATGTGGTTTAAGGTTAAAAAAACACATTATTTCCCACATACTGTACATTATTGTTTCTCCTCTATGCCCGCCTTTCTGAACGTGGCGATTTTTAAAAGCTCATCGTTCTGAAAACGAGGTGTGCTCTGATTGGCCAGCTATACAATGCATGTGATGGCCGAATTCCTCAAGCGTGTGATGGAAACGTTACGCCCCTTACCATATTGTGAAGAGGCCCTGTCAGTCCGGAGTGATGATTCAAAAACATGAAAACCCATTATAAAGCAGGCATTCGTTGCATCCAGTGGGGACATAATTATGATTATAATGACTTATACTGTCTTTTTACGCGTTGCATTGCATCGCGCCGCGTAAACATAAAACCATGTGCCTGCATTTGTGATCGGAGAAATGACAAACAACAAGCCCTACTCTACACTGCCCAAAAAACTCGCTTTCAATATATAAAATATAAAAACTCTTTAATATAAGACATACTTACAGTCTTTGAGTCAGAACCGCCGGCATTGTAGTCTACTCTCCCAGGATCAGAAACAGTCCTCCATAAAATGTGCTGCACCCATCTGAATATTTGGGTTGAACTGTTTTCCTGGAACAGTGTTTTAAATACAACTTAACTACTGATTTCTAGTCGTGTTCATTTTTGGAAGGCCAAACAAAGTAGTTTCGCTTTCACAACGAAACACACAGCAACACAAGGCGGGCTAGCGTGACGAGTCTGTGGGATAAAGTGAGAACGGCGCAGAAGGGTTAGATGAGCGAGGCGCGGATCGCCGAAGGCACGTTCAGCAGCTTTTGCAGCAACCATATGTGAAGACCCCGGGCTGGACTCTGTTTCGTCCATGGTGAAAGCCGATCCGGCTATCCACAGCACTAAGTTGATGTATTTTTTCAGCGACCAGCACGGATCAGCTCCATGCATGACGAAGCGGATATCGTCCTCTTTTGGAAGGCCAAAGAAAGAAGTTTCGCTTTCACAACGAATCACACAGTGCCTTCTCGACATGGCACCGGCGGCAACAACAATACTACAGCGAGAATAAAAGTTACACCGCCTTTATTTGTGTGAACATTTGGGAGGCGTTAATCAAATCTTCCCACATAGTGATGTAGACATGTTGGGGGCGTGTTAGAACGAGCCGTTTTAGGTGTGGCTGACTCTGAACTTTGAAGAATATCTCTTTGGATTTGAGATTTTTGTCTTTGCAACTTTACAGATCTTCTTATGCACCAAGAGCTTGTAACACTCAAGAGAAAGAAACAATTTTAATCGCATCATATGACCCCTTTAAGCTTATTAATAGTGCTGTCAAACGATAAATCACATCCAAATTAAAAGTTTTTGTTTACATAATATATATGTGTGTGCTGTGTATATTTTTTATGTATATATAAATACAAACACATGCATGTATATATTAAGAAAAATGTTATGTTTATATATTAAATATAATTATATATACTATATAATATAAATTATATAAATATATACATGTAAATATTTTTCAAAATATATACTGTATGAGTGTGTATTTATATATACCTAAATATATACACAGTACACATACATACAGTATATTATGTAAACAAAACTTTTATTTTTGGATGCGATTAATCGTTTGAAAGCACCACTTATTAAGATTATTTTAGGCACTTAGGATATTCTCAGTAAAATATAATAACTATTCGTAAATTATATACATTATGTAAACTCATGGAATTTTTTTTTTCTGATTTCAAATACAATGTTCTTTTACTTTTATTTTGTGAGGGTATAAACTTTCACTGAGAACATTATTGGATGCATTAAAAAATCATTACAAAACAGAAAAGGATTTCTGACAGGATGGTATTGGCTTAAGTAGCATGGGTATATTTTGTAGCAATAGCCAAAAATACATTGTAATGGTCAAAATTATTGATTTTTCTTTTATGCAAAAAATCATTAGGATATTACGTAAAGATCAAGTTCCATGAAGATATTTAATACATTTCCTACTGTAAATATATGAAAACTTAATTTTTAATTAGTTCGCTAAGATTTTCCTCTTTATTTTTATTTTTGTGCTCCCCTCAATTCCAATTTTTCATATAGTTGTATCTCTGCCAAATATTGTCCTATCATAACAAAACATACATCAACGGAAAGCTTATTATTCAGCTTTCAGATGATGTATAATCTCAATTTCGAAAAATTTACCCTTTTGACTGTTTTTGTGGTCCAGGGTCACATTTGTGTGAAATATGCATCATGACTTTTTTGCATTCCGGTATTGGAGATAATTTTTTTATGTGTATAATACCGTATACATGTTATTTTGTATTATAAGAATAATTAAATAACTAAGGTTAGTCTTAAAATAGGGATCATTCTCTTTATGCAAAATTTATTTTTTTTGCCCCTTTGGACTGAACTGAATTATGACCCTGACATTTCTTTTTTTTCATGAGACGGACCTATAAAAAACCCACTATACTAAGAAACACCATCATCAAAGAATCATTTTGTCTGTATTTTTCCTTTATAAGGGATGGTGAGGACAAGGGTCCAGATCTGTTTTCGCTTCATTAGTGATGGCCAGTGATACTGAAACTGAAGTGTGCATCCTTTCAAACACATCAAGGTCCATCTAATAACAGACGCCCTGCAAAAACATAGCAGTCTCCCGCTTCCACTCGAGCGTCTTTTCATATTCAAATGGAAACTGGCATATTTAGACAAGAAAAGACAGGCAGACAGATTTCTAATGCCCGTTTTGCATAATATGTTGTTTGCTGCTTGATTTGATTGAGGCTTCAAAAGATTCTGTTTATTGTCAGATTCTGCATCTATAAATCTTTCACACCTTGCTTGATGAGGTCAGAATAATTATTAGAGGTGCCTGTTAAGACAAGTATCACTACTGTATTGCCCATGCTTAGGGTTAGTGATTTGAACAATACTTTAACTCGAAGTATTAAAAATTGTCCTGCCACAGACACGATTAAGCTTGTTCTATTGTCCATCCATAAGTGCAGAGCAGCACTTATTATTCTTTATCTCCATTTCTTTTAGCCCACTAATATTTATTTCATTTGCATTAAAACAGACTAAGAAAAAGTTGGATTAACTGACACCACATATGTGCAATTATCTGAATGTTGTTGTTATCAGGGTTGAGCACTTACAGCATGTCTCTCTTTGCACTACAGGCTTTTATAGAAATGGCTTCTGAAGAAGCAGCAATCACTATGGTCAACTACTACACCACAGCCACACCCCATGTCCGCAACCAGCCCGTCTACATCCAGTATTCCAACCACCGTGAGCTCAAGACTGATAATCTGCCCAATCAAGGGGTGAGAATTACTGTCACTCCAAACACTTTTAAACACCTCTTTCACTGGCATAGTAGGGTTAATGACAGATAACGTTATCCAAGATTATATAAAAACATACTTTAAAAATAATTTTGTTTAAATTTAAGTTGCTGTCACGTTTATTGAGGCTTGGCCAAATTTCATGGCCGAAATTCAGTCATTTCAGTAGGAATCTGCATGATCGGGATTTTTGTGCGAGGATGAAAAAACATGCAGATTTTTGCATTGGTTACCAGATTTTCGTTTGAATTCACCACCCGAAAGCTGCTTGGTTTGAAAGTGAACTTCAATATATGGCTACAGTATGGACATCAGAAATTTGACCCCCTGTAGATATATACTTTTTGTATTCATAATTTCTATGTGAGAATAATATATATAATATTATATATATCATTATATATCTATATATATATATATATATACTTATATTATATATATATATCTCTATTACACATACATACAGTGTTATGTACACACACACACCACCAAAGTGTTATGTGGTGTAACCATCAATAGAAAGTCATATTAATGCTTGGTTATATAATATGAGTGACCACACCTTTGGCATTTGCGTTTGGAAATTACATTGTTGTACAGTTAGTTTTTATATATATATATATATATTATATCTAGTTATATATATACACTGTTTTCATAGTTTTGATATCTTTACTATTCATAGTGGAAATAACAGGATTCCTTACAACCTCAACACTGCATTTTACTCTGTACATGAGCAATGAATTGTACTTTTAAAGGTACGTTTTTTTCTAGCTATCTAGCTGCGACAGCCGGAAACAACCTTGCTATGTCATAAAGTGGCAAAGAAAAATAAACTTTCTGACTTTGTTTATAGGTGGAAATGCCCCCCCCCCCTATGTTCCTGACAGGTTCTAACATTAAACCTATACATAACCCTAACATTATTTAGCTTGTTTTCTTTTTATGAACTGGTGCAAATGGTATCTCTGCATATTTAGTGCCTCCTTTATTCTTTTGCTTTACCCAGAGCTATTAGTTTTTACAGTATGTAAAATGACTCATTACAGAGTAATTTGCTGATAGTGCATTTTAGTGCCTTGGGAATCTGGCATACCCACTAGTGCAGTAGTAAGATTGAGGTGTATTTGCGTGTATTCAGCATGAGTGTAAAGTTTTAGAAGAGTTTAGAGAATGTTAACCCTGTATGTCTCATTTGTAGAGGGCTCAGGCTGCTCTGCAAGCTGTCAGTGCAATGCATTCTGGGAATATGACTCTCTCTGGGACTGCGACAGCCAGTGATGGTGGAATGATGCCCGGACAGAGTCCTGTGCTTCGTTTAATCGTAGAGAATCTCTACTACCCAGTGTCTCTAGAAGTGCTACACCAGGTAAAACTACACTATACAGAAATGTTATGATTCTTCCATATAACGCTTGTCATTGATCTCAAATAGGTCTGGAAATTGCCTGATTCCTGATTCAATTCTGATTCAAATGCCTTTGATTCAATTTTTACGTGATACCAACTTTCATTTTGGTATTTGGGAATATTTTTATTACAATATCAGCATGCTTTTTCAATTACCTTTGCACTTGATCGGTATATCAAGTAATATAATGACACGCAGAGAAAAAAAGCCAGTCCTTTTTTGCTTTCCGCAATATATCAAGCAGGATATTTCCGTTGTAGTCTCAAATACTTGTTACCTTATTTGTTTGCTTGCACTGTTTTCACTGTTTACTAGGGCTGTGCGATATTGAAGAAAAATGCGATATTCGATAACTCATTAAATAATGCGATATTCAATACGATAATGCTTAAAGTGCCACATACTCAAATTAAACCGTTTTACTCAGCTGTTGCTGAATCAGTTCTGTGAACTTCTATAACTATCGTGTCATATATATATATATGGTTATTTGTATGCATGTATGTTTGTACCAAGAGTTCCTGTAAAACCACAACAAATTCCTTGTGTTTGCGCACACTTAAGTGGTGAATAAAGCTCATTCTGGTTCTGATTCTAATAAGAAAGCACCCCTACAACAACTTCTGAAAGTGAACGGTAGTGTTTTACTCAAGCATTACATCAAAATGTCATTTTAACATTAGTGTAATCATTTTAACATGAGTTTATGAACTGAATAGTAAAAAGGAAAAATAAAAAACTGCGTAGTGTTTACTCTTTGAATTAAATATGCACTGATTCTTATTTAAGCTACAAAAGTTACTTAGGTAAAAGCAGTGAGTGATTTTCTCTTTGTCTTTTGTTCATGGCCCCAAATATTGCAAGCTGTAGCGATATGCATATTGCGACATGTACATTTGCGATATTTCGATAATTTCTAAATATTGCACAGCCCTACTGTTTACCATGTACACTTCCTGCTTTATCACCTAGTGATCTTGTAAAACTACCTTTAAACAAGGTCAAAGTGGCACAAAATGCTTGCGTTCAGAGGTTTCACGTAGCCCAGTCGTGTGGAACGCAAAAGTGTTGGAAACCAGCATCTTAAACCAGCCTGAGGTTGTTTACTGGTTTCAGCGGGATAAAAGGCTGGTTTCCACTGGAGACTGGTCAAGTTTATTGGTTTTTATTGGGATTCTGGCCACTTATCAGTTGGCTGACCATCTAAACCAGCTCAAAACCACCTTGGTCAGGTTGGGTGACAAGCTACACTATTAAAAATAAAGGTGCTTCTAAAGGTTCTTCAAGCGATGCCATAGAATAACCATTTTGGTTCCACAAAGAACCATTCAGTCAAAGGTTATTTAAAGAACCATCTCTTTCTTTCCTTTTTATAATCTGAAGAACCTTCTTTCACCAGAAAGAACCATTTGTGAAACAGAAAGGTGTTAAAGGTTCTTTATGGAACCATTTAGACAAAAAGGTTCTTCTATGGCATCATGAAGCACCTTTATTTTTAAGAGTGTAGACTAAAGAAGAGCAAACCACCTTGGGCTGGTTTAAACTAGACGCTCTTACATGTCTGTTTTTAATGTTCTTGTCTTCTCCTTAATTTAGATCTTCTCAAAATTTGGAACGGTCCTGAAGATCATTACCTTCACCAAGAACAACCAGTTCCAGGCCTTGCTACAATATGCAGATCCAATGAACGCACATCACGCCAAAATGGTCAGTACTGAAATATAACCCACAAAATGCTCTTGTTATCTCATTGGTGGGATGAATTGGTTTGGCAACTAGCTTTAGTACACGCTAGTTTATTTCCTCAGGCTGTCTGTGGAGACAGATGGTTTGATCTGTGGTCAGCTCTGCTTCCTAATCGCTCGGCCGTGCCGTATAATCAAAGCTTCACCATCAATCACAAGGCTGCTCACACCTGTCCTCCATCACCTCATTTTTGGTGCTCTCTGGTATTTTTTGGTGCAGAGCTGAAAATTTGTCAAGCAACAGGAAGACGGCAAGAAAACCAGCTCCCAGTAGACCGCACAAATCAAACCGCCCCTGTAATTAATATGTCACCGTTGAGGTTATCTAATGAATGCCAATGCAGCTCACCAGGGGAAAAAGAGCTAGCAAGTAATTACTCCTCTGGTCTGAGGGTGTTATCTATTGTGCGGCTGCCATGTTGCATTGCCTCCTTGCACAAAGAGAGTATTTGTTAGTGTAACAGGAGGGGTGGGGACAGGGGTCTTTTTTGAAAGGGGCGATGAAGCCCCCCTTCCTCATTTAAAATTGCTGCGAAAAAGGAACTGTTGTTCACAAATGCACCTTACTTTCTCAGCATCTTTGGCTGGAAAAGCGCACGTGATTATCAACTGCAGAAATGTAACACTAAGTACATTTTTACATTATATGAAAATTACATACAGTAGCGTTCAAAAGTTTAATTACTGGATAGTTTTATACAGCAAAGATGCATTACATTAATCAAAATGAACAGTTAAAACATGTGACAACGTTCAAAATGTTCAAATAAATGATGTTCATCAACAGTGCTGGAGAGTAACTGATTGCATGTAATCTGGATTACATAATCAGGTTCCAAAAATTAAGTATTGGTAATTAGGTTAGATTACATTTTAAAATATTTGTAATCAGACTACTTACATGATTACATATTATTCACATGGTCACATTACATTGAGGTAAACTGGTCTAATATTTCAAGTGTTTTATTTTGATTGTTGTAATTTTGAAAATAATTATTTTAACTTGACGTTTTTCATTTCGTATTAGCTTTTCCAATTAAATTCACAAAGCCAACTGCGTGTGCTTTAACCAACCCCAGTTTTGGTAAACTTTGACATATATAATGTGTAGCACTCATGATTTTAATCACACAGCAAATGAATATATTTTCCTTCTTTTTGTATTTATATGTCAATATGATACAAGATTATCCTTTTTTATCAAGTGAAAATTAGTTGGTCAACAATTAATCAAAAAGTAGTCTGATTACATTTCCTTAAATGTGTAACGTAATGGATTACATTACTAACTACAATTTTTGTCATGTAGTTTGGAATCAGTAATGAACTACAATTAGTAAGTAATCTACCCAAAACTGTTCATCAAAAAAAAGGTGTATCACAGTTTCTAGAAAAATATGAAGCAGCACAACTGCTTAGATAATAATCGGAAATGTTTTTGAGCAGCGAATCAGCATATTAGAATAAATGAAAGATCATGTAACGCTGAAGACTGGAGAAAAGATGCTGAAAATTCAGCTTTACATCACAGCAATAATTACATGTTACAATATAGGTACATAGACAACAGTACTTTAAATTGTGAAAAACCATATATATATATATTGTCTATATTACTGTATTTTTGATCAAACAAAAGAGCTTTGATGAGCTTAAGGGGCTTATTTAAAAAACTTTAACCAGCCTCAAACTTGTGGAGTGTAGTCTATATATTTCTGCTATAATGGTAGGGTGTTGAATTGCAGTTGCTAAGGTGTTCTGAGTGTTTTCCAGCATGTTGCTTTGCAGTTTCTAAGGCGGTTGGAGTGGGATGGTTGCTTATTAGCCCAAAAGAGCCCACCCTCGAGTCCTTATAATCTAAAGTGTAGATTTGGCATCAAATATAAGACAATGAGATCATTTTATCATCCAACAATCAGAATTTGTTCATCTGGTTGCTTAAAGCCAACAGCACAGACTTCTGCAGAACAGCTCTTTATTCTTCCCTGTCGTTGCTCAGGCCACTGTCAGGATTAGATGTGATTTGCATTTGTCATCAGGGTTTAGTTAAATGAACTGGCTCCATGGGAGAAGTTATTTCACATCGCCTCCGCCCTGCCAAACCTGCTTCAGGCCTACACAGACAATTCAATAATGAAAATGTCGCACTGGATTAAGAGGCAAAATCTGTCATGTTGAGTGGAGATCTTGTATTCTTATCCAAGGTTCATATATCCAAAATGGCCATAACGAGATGGAGATTATTGGTAAACTGACCAGAGAAAGCCATTTTTGTCACTGTAATGGCTGATACTCAGTGCCAATACAGGGAAAGTTTACTTTTTAATGAAATGATCCTCTTTTCTTGCAAAGATATTTTGAGCGTTGATTGATATGATTCGTTTTCCACTGCACATGTTGCGTTTCATCCTTTGGGTGTTGTCAACATTGACCTCCCTGTTTCTCAGACCCAATTAAATGGCTCAGGGGAGAACAACCTTGTGACACTTGGGCTTTCCTCTAGATCTGTATTTGGGATTTTGCTGTCCCACCGAATTTGCTCTTAAGATATTGATTACCAGATATAAAACTGAGAGTGAGATGTATCAGGCTTCCTTATCCCTGCGTGGTAAGGGAAGTAAGCAGTGTAATCACCGAGCAAGGGCCGAAACAGTCCAATTTCCCTGGGCTGCAGAAACGAACAAGACAACAGCTTCGGCGTGTTCTGCGATGCATGCAATAGATGACGATGCAATGCGGGTGAATCGATGAAGAAATACAAATATTTCATTATAGACTGTATCATACATAGTGAATCAATAGATGGAAAACATGTCGCACAACTTAATAATTGTTCTAAAATAAGGCTCTTATTGTCCATTGAAGCACCCGTAATTTCTTTGTGAGAATGCATTATAAGGTTTTATGTGCTGTGTCAGGCTTTGGATTGGCAGAACATCTACACGGGTGCTGCTGCACTCTTCGTGTTGATTCTCCAACTGACCCAATCTGAATGTGAAATACACAACGACAAGAAGCAGGACTCAACTTTCTAGCCTAGCCCTACCCTCAGGGACGGGCAGCCACGCTGACCCCAGCAGGCAGACCGTTTTTGGTAAGACATATACCCAATACATACATAAATATATGGCGAGTGGTTTTATTAGGGAAACCTTTGTCCTCCTATTGAGATTTGAAACATTATATCAATATATTGTTCTAGTTTTTTTTGTTTAAAAATCATTTAACTCAGGCTTTGAGATTTTTTTTATTTTATAGTATTTAAATACTTGTTACTTAAATTGAAAGAAATGTTCCCGAATTTATATTATACATTGAGGATGTTAAAATCATGAAATCTACATTACGTTTGTTCATCCATATGTGCCGTTATATTGGTAATGAGAGATTTAATAAAATAATAATAGCAATAGACACTTTCCTCAAAACTGCTGTCATGACCACTCAACGTTTTCTCCAAAATCTGAAATATATTATTACCATCACACATCATTACCGTCACACACAATAGCAAAAATTCACAGCATCCCACATAATACCAAAATTCACTTGCTCAAGGCCACATGATCAGATTCAGGACATGTGATAAATATTTTGACACATGAAATATGGTGTGAAGATATTTGAATTTAATATTTAAAATAATTAAAAAATACTTTCAATACCAAATGTCTGTTTATCAAATGTTGCACTAATTGGAGAATCTTCTCCAAGGAAGTTTTGTGGTTTCAGCATGTGTGTTGAAGCTGGTAGCGTATTAGATAAAAGAGACAACTTGTACCCAGATACACACACACACACACACACACACCACACAGCACCCAAACCACAAAACCTGCGTTTAGTCAGTGCTTTTCCTTTAGTCGCTGGGAAAAGTTCTTGTCCAAGGTAAAGGATGGTCAGATTTAGGATGGCTGCTTAAAAAATGGGTCAAGTGGATCTTTGGCATGAAAACTTGTTGCACGTCAAGTTTCTTTTGTAAAAATTTCCAGTTTTTGATTTATAATTTGTTCACAGATCATCTCAGGTGTTATCTGGGTTAAAAAAATCAAAAGGAACGTTCACCCAAAATGAAACTTTTCCTGAAAATGTACTCCCCCTCAGGCTATTCAGGGTGTAGATGAGTGTTGGCCATCTCAGATTTGGAGAAAGTTAGCATTGCATCACTTGCTCACCAAAAGATCCTCTGCAGTGAATGGTCCCTCAATGAGAGTCCACAGCTGATAAAAACCATCAAGATAATCCACAATCACCCACCACTCCAGTCCATCAATTAATTTCTTGTGAAGTGAAAATCCACCATTAAGACATTTTTTTTTACTTCAAGCTATTGTTTCTGGCGAAACTATCTGAGTCCGTGAGAGACACAATACTGGTGTCCTCTAGTTGAAAATATGTCTTATCTGAATCAGGAGAGGAATATGTCCCAATGAAGCCCTGTTTATAAGTGACAGTGTCCAACGTGCGCACAATATGCAGATGGATTTTGAGGGGGTGACACCAGATGATGGCTTTTTTTCACTGGAGGAAGTGTTATTATGGGTTTGGACTTGTATTTTAGCCAGAAGTGACAGTTTTATGTTAAAACGCTTTAATGTAGAGAGTAAAACATGTCATACCTGTCAACACCCTACCTCTGTTCCCACTACTGAACTTCTCTCTTTATGCCATGCTCATAGCTTCTCTAATTTTGACTCTATTGTCCCCACAGAGGTTGATGAGATAATCAAGCTGTCTAATTCCTCTACTAGTCTTCTTGACCCTGCACCTAACTCTTTACTGAAGAATTGCTTGACTGCTTTGTCACTACCCATCACTCAT
>JADLZN010004797.1:0-5000 GCA_018155175.1 Sinocyclocheilus anophthalmus
GACATGGCTGAGAAGAAAATATTTAAGTGTAGGTATCATTACGGTTTTTATGACCTATTTGTACATTTTACCAGTTGTTACCTACAGTTTATACAAACATTATGGTCATCGACCAGTGGTTGATATCTCAAACATAATAATAGCACGTTGAATAATACGATCGCATTATGATTCATTAAATAAATAGAACCGAATGTCAGGGCTTTACTGAGTCATATGTAAACCTAGTATATTTAAACCTGTAAATTCATCTGAAGCGAAGCTGAGGATGTCCACAGCCAAGTGAGGAACGAAGTCCTCACATACTTTGGAGAAAAGAGCCTTGCCAAAGGAAGAAAACCCATTATTGTGGTGGAAGGCTAACAATGAAAGATATCCCATGTTGGCCAGGCTAGCCAAGTCTTACCTCTGCATCCCTGCCACCTCAACACCATCTGAGCGGCTGTTTTCTGCAGCAGGCAACATAGCCTCAAAGAAAAGAGCGAGCCTGAGCCAGGAGCATGTGGACATGCTCACATTTTTGCATTGCAATGCAAAGTGTCTGAACAAAGGGAGTGAGAGAGAGTAAGTGTAAGTGTAGTGTGTGTGTGTGTGGGTGTGTGTCAGTGGGGAGTTTGTGAGTGTGTGCGTCTGCGAGTGTGTGCGTCTGCAGTGTAGTGTAGAGAACAAGTTCTGTCATTCAAACAAATCCTGTTAAATTTTCTGATTTGTATTGTTCTTTATTTTTTTATAAATTATTTATTGTTCTGGCAGCTCAGGTGGCACTTTATTTTAAAAAAGTCTATATATTTGGCAGATGTAAAGCATACATGTGTATGTTTTTTGTGTAAGTCCATTTTTATTTTATTTTATTATTATTATTATAACAGCTCAGGGATGTTCAAGGAGCAAAATGTTTGTGCACTTTCTAAAGGTTTTAGTTCTGTTTTTGAATAAAGGGTTGGAAATTAATGCTTTTCTTGCTTTTTTGTTTTTTATCCGATTCATCGATTAATCGAAAAAAAATAATCGACAGATTAATCGATTATTAAAATAATCGTTAGTTGCAGCCCTAGCCGCCCTACACTTCATGTTTTTTAAATAAGTCTCTTCTGTTCACCAATTTATTTGATCTAAAGTACAGCAAAAACAGTAAAATTTCTGTGATGCGCAGCTGTATTTTCAGCATCATTACGCCAGTCTTCAGTGTCACATGATCTTTCAGAAATCATTATGCTGATTTGCTGATTATCAATATACAGTTGAGGATTATTTTTTCATGATTACTCTGATGAACAAAAAAAAAAAAAAAAGGATCCAAAGATCAGCATTTATCTGAAATAAAAAGCTTTTGTAACATTATACACTATTCCATTCAAAAGCTTGGAGTCAGTATGATTTCTTTCTTTTTTTTTTTGGAAAGAAATTATAGAAATTAATATTTTTTTTTAGCAAGGATGCTTTAAATTGATCAAAAAGATTATAATGTTACAAAAGATTTCTATTTCAGATAAATGATGTTCTTCTGAACTTTCTGTTCATCAGAGAAACCTGAAAAAATTCTACTCAGCAGTTTTCAACATAATAATAATAAATGTTTCTTGAACAGTCAAATCAGAATATTAGAGTGATTTCTGAAGGATCGTGTGACTGGATTAATGATGCTAAAAATATAGCTTTGAAATCACAGGAATAAATTGCATTTTAAAATATTTCCAAATAGAAAATAGTTATTTAAATAGTAAAATTATTTCAAAATGTTACTGTTCTTTAAAAACAATAAAAAACTTTTGACTGGTATGTTAGAAGATAATAATAATTAATAAGGTGAGTCTGAGATTTATTTGACAGTGATTTCACATTTCTTGTTTGTATGAAGGCTAAATACAAATAAAAGGTGAACATTAATTTATTTGTGCTGTTTTTTCTTCTTCTAAAGTATTATATGGTTTTATATGAGGTGTCATAGACTTGGCAAATTAATTTTTCATAAGTTTGTATGCACCGACATCTGTTGTGGGCGTTCTTGTCAGTTTTTACAAGGCTTTTTTAAATAGTGTTCATATCGATATCGGAATTATATCGTATCGACCGAAATTAAGAAATATATCGTGATATAATTGGCCCATAATTTCTAACTCGGGGACGCGAGTGCAGCAGTCATATTTGTCCGTCTAAAAACACGCTGAATATGCGTTCTGTGTGAATGGCTTGGTTTGGGTTTTAACCTGATCAAGATCTTCTCCGCATCGAGCTTATGTTTTTCTCTAATATTGTGAATGAATAACGCAGCAGCGGCGCGTCTCGTGGGCTAGACTAACAAAACATTAAAATGCAACGTCACTCACATCATCATCACCGCATACAGATACACAATAATGCTGATATTAGCAAACACTTACTTTCACGTGATCGTTACTCATAAATGTGATGTTAATATATTTTTCAAATCTTCAAACGTGAAGATTTATAATCAATTGTGAAAACTGTTGGTGGATTCGGAACACTTCTGTTAATCAGTCAAACAAATACAACCGCTGGCAAAAATTATGGAATCATCACACTTAGATGTTCACGCAAATATTTTACTTAAGAAATAAACAAATTACAGATATGACACAAAACTATTTTTGTGTCATAATTCAACACTGGTTATGTGAAACATACCTCAAACAAATGAGATTAAAATATTTTAATTAATGGAAAATTATTTTCCATATCAAGTAGAGGAAAAAAAATTATGGAATCACTCAATTTGAGGAAGAAATTATGGAATCGGCTCATAATTAGCATTTCTGAAACAAACACCGGCACATATCTAAAATGCTAATTAGTCAGCCGTTAAAAGAGAGAGCTCATAGACCTTAACGAGCTGTTGGACTTGGCTAATTGAGAGGAAACATGGCCCCAACAAGAGAGCTGCCAGCTGAAATGATGGAAAAGATTATAAAACTCCTTCGAGATGGAAATCCAACACCGAGTGTGGCAAAAGAAGTCGGATGTTCCCAGTCAGCGGTTTCTAAAATTAGGTGCAAATATAAACAAAATGGAAAGGTTACATAAAAAAAGAGCAGGCGAACCAAAGAAGACATCAAAGCGTCAGGATAGAAAACTCAAAGCAATTTGCCTTGAATATAGAAAATGCACAACAAAACAAATGAAAAACACATGGGCGGAAACAGGAGTCAATGTGTGTGACAGAACTGTAAGAAACCGGCTGGATGAAGTGGGATTTATATATAGAAAAGCCAACGCAACGCAATAGCACCTAAACAGAAGAAGCAAGGTTACAGTGGGCTGAAGAGAACATCAAGAGGCGCGTTTCCATTACCCTTCAAATTGCGCAAATTGAAATTACGCCTAATGGGAACGCGTCAACTTCGCAAAATCGCCCATATATCGCACAAACGTTTTTACGCTCGCATGAGGTGGTTTTTCAGGCAATGCGAAAAAGCTTTTTCGCATTTACAGGTCACATGGCGTATGTAAAAAGTCATATGATCATTCTTCAATGTACTATAACCTCCAAGAAACACTTCATATGTGGCCGTGCTCCAGTATAAGGGGCTTTCCCTACTATTAATGCTTAAGACAATTTACACTGCACACGTCTGCAGTGCAGTGTGGCTCTGATACGGTCACTGAAGCTTGATTACGGCCACTCAATGCTTGTGTTTATTGCAGCCGCGCACATTTCTGAAGCGGCTCTCTTTGCTGCTTCTGTAAAGATACACGCTTACGCCTCCTTTGAATAAATATAGCCAAAATCCATCGCCATGATTTATCGCGAGAGGCAAACGGTCACGTTTAAGTTGCATAACATTGGTTAATGGAAACGCCGTCATTTCACAATACTTTTTTATCGACATTTATAAAATATCGCCAAAGTTTTGCGCAAATCTGTAATGGAAACGCGCCTATGGAGTGTGGATGAAAGCGATATTCAGTGATGAATCACAAATCTGCATCGGACAAGGAGATGATGCTGGAACTTCTGTCTGGTGCCGCTCCAATGAAATGTATAAAGATTTGTAAAAATGTATAAAATTTCCCAGCTCGTTTATGATATGGGGTTGCATGTGTCAGGTAAAGGACCAGGGGAGATGGTGATTCTTACCTCAACAGTCAATGCAATGAAATTTCGGACACTTTTCTCATTCCATCAATAGAAAAGACGTTTGGTTTCAGGATGATAATGCATCTTGCCACAGAACAAAGAGTGTTAAAGGCATATCCACTCAATGACAATCGGTCCGGATCTCAATCCGATTGAAAATATATGGTGGAAATTGAAAAACTGGCTCCATCTTGCAAAGCGCTATTCAATAACGTTGGAACCAGCTTGATGAAGAACATTGTTTTCATTCATGAAGTCCACGCCCCAAAGAATTCAGGCCATCATAAAAGCCAGAGGAGGAGCAAGAAAGTACTGTGCTTTTTGGTTGATGATTCCATATTTTTTTCCTCTACTTGATATGTAAAATAATTTTCCATTAATTAAAAGAGTTTAATATCTTTTTTTTTTAGGTATGTTTCAAATAACCAGAATGTTGAATTATTAAACAAAAATTGTTTTCTCGTATCTGTGATTTGTTCATTTTTTTATTAAGTAAAGAATTTGGGTGAACATCTTCTAAGGCTACGTTTACACGACAACGATGAAGTAAAAAATGGAAAAGTTTTTCCCTTGCATTTTTAAAAAGTTTCACGTATACACAACAACGTTTACACATATCTGCGAAAACTGCCAAAAACGCTGTATTGCGTATGCCAGGCCTGTAGGGAAGTGACGATTATATGTTGTATATGATGCGTCTCCGCTGTTGGTTGTAATATTGGTGAAGTAAATCCACACTTTGCTGAAGAAGCGTTAGCAAACTCTTGAGCAGCAACAACAGTGCCATGTACTCCGCCATTGTTGTGTATATTTGTTCGCGCTTTCCTTTAAAATCGACACTTACTGCGCATGTCTACATACCTAACACGCACTACGCACGGGCATGACGTCACCGTTTTCACAA
>JADLZN010004797.1:10000-22467 GCA_018155175.1 Sinocyclocheilus anophthalmus
AATCTGGCACAGTTATTGTAAACACAGGCTGATAAATCTTCATCATGCAGACAGGCGGTGAAGTGCGTTTGTGTGTGTGTTGTGTGAGTGTGTGTGTGTGTGTGTGTGTGAGTGTGTGTTGTGAGTGTGTGTCTGTGAGTGTGTGCGTGTGTCTGTGGGTGTGCTGTGTGTGTGTGTGGGTGTTGAGTGGAGTTTGTAAGTGTGTGGTGTGTGTTGTGTGTGTGTGTGTGTGAGGGTTGTGTGAGTGTGTGGGTGTGTGTGTGCGTGCGGTGTGTGTGTGTGTGTCGTGAGTGAGGTTGTAAGGGTGTGTGTGTGTGTGTGTGGTGTGAGTGTGTGTGTGCGGCGTGTGAGGGTGTGTGGGTTTGGGTGTGTGCGTGGTGTTTTGTGTGTGTGTATGTGTGTGCGTGTGTGTGGGTGTGTGTGTGTGTGTAAGAGTGTGTGTGTGTGTGTGCGTGCGTGTTTGTGTGGGTGCGTGTGTGTGTGTGTACTGGATTTATCAAGTTAATGGGGGTCCAAATGTCCACACAAGGTAGAATATTAGTCAATTTGTACCTTGTGGGGAATTTTGAGGTTACCATGAGGAAAACAAGATTAGAAATCATAAAGAACTTAGTTTTTTGCCGAAAGAAAACGTCTCTGGAGGGGTAGGGTTAGGAGTAGGGTTGGTTTAGGGCAATAGAATATACAGTCTGTACAGTATAAAAACCATTAAGCCTATGGAATGTCCCCATAAAACATGGAAAAAACATGTGTGGGTGTAAGGTGTGTCTTGTTTGTGTGTGTGTTGTGGTGTGTGTGTGTGTGGCTGTGTGTGGTGTGTGTGTGTGCGTGGTGTGGAGGGTTGTGCGGTTAGGGGAGTTAGGGTTAGGTTTTTAGGGGTAGTAAGCAGCTAAATCACATGAGACAGGGAGTCGGAAATAAGAAAGGTGATTTTGGATATGCAATCAAGATACAAAATATCAGGGATTGTAGCGTGGTAGAAGACTAGTAAGGTACGCAGGAGCTAACCCATTAAGGGCCCTATAGGCAAGTAATAATATTTTGTAACTGATACGGAAATTAACAGGTAGCCAGTGCAGAGACTGTAAAATATTGGGGTAATATGATCATATTTTCTGGACCTGGTAAGGACTCTAGCCGCTGCATTTTGGACTATCCGTAGCTTGTTTATTGAAGATGCAGGAAAACCACCTAGCAGTGCATTACAATAGTCAAGTCTAGAGGTCATAAATGCATGAACAAGCTTTTCTGCATCAGAAACAGATAAAATATTTCATAACTTGGCAATGTTTCTAAGATTGAAGAATGCCGTTTTTGTAACATGGGAAATAGGATTTTCAAAAGACAAGTTGCTAATAATCTAATATAACACCCAGATTTTTGACTGTAGAGGAAATAACCGTGCATCAGTCTAGTTGCAAATTGTAATCCACGAGATCTGTGTACTGTCTTTTGGTCAATTAAGTAAGATCTATGTCTTATCGAATTTAATGGAGAAAATATTGGTCATCCATTTCTCTTTACATTTTTAACACAATCGTTAGCTTACAGATAAGTTTAGAAGTTCATTGGTCTTGCTGAGATACTATAGTTGAGATCATCGGCAGTAACAGTGGAAATAATCCGTATTTTCTAATAATAGTAACAAGGGGCAAACAGTATATGCGATAAATAGCAGGGACCTAGTGATCAGATACTTTGGCACTCATTATGTTATGGTGATAATTGAGATGGATACCAATTTAAATGAAACCGATGTGGGTAATGCGATCGGACAGGTAGGATCCATAAACCATCTTAAAGCCTGGCCATTGGGATACCCCCTGTATAGTTTTGTAATCGATCCATGAGTATGTCATGATCTATAGTATCGAAGGCAGCACTAAGATCAAGTAAAACTAGCAATGAGACACAGCCTTGGTCTGACGCAAAAAGCACCCGTTTGTAATTTTAACACGTGCAGTTTCTGTGCTATGGTGGGGCCTGAAGCCTGACTGAAAATTCTTCATTAGAAGATCATTTTTTGCAGGAAGGAGCACAATTGCGCAGACACAACTTTTTCTAAAATTTTAGATATAAAAGAAAGATTTGAGATGGGTCTGTAATTAGACAGTTCACTAGGATCTAGTTGTGGTTACTTAATAAGAGGCTTAATAACCACCAGCTTGAATGGTTTTGGGACGTGACCTAAAGACAACGACGAGTTACTAATATTGAGAAGCGGTTCTTCTGCTACAGGTAACAAACCTTTCAGTAATTTAGTGGGTACAGGATCTAAAAGGCATGTTGTTGGTTTAGATGCAGTGATAAGTTGATTTAGCTCTTCCTGTAGTTTTTTGGGGTGCGATGATGAAGCGAATTCAAGATGCTGTATAATCAGTTAGTTATTTATTTGACAAGATTAAGATATAAAAAAACATACAAATGTTTTTTTTTATTTAGGGAACTGAGTACGACAATAACCAAAGCTAAACCCAACAATAAAGATGAACAAAAAACGATATAGACACACATGCACCACAAACAGACTAAAAAACTAAAAGATTACCAAACAACGCACAAACGGAATTATTTATAAGCTTTAATCTAAAAATTAATTGGAAAACGGGAAAATCTATAAAAATAAAAATCAATAATATCTCAATAATAACACTCCACTTGGTTCATTTACTGTCATTTTTTATTCAGCTGACTTGCAGCACTAGGGTCTAATTATTTATTGATCTATTTACTGTTAAATATTTATTTTTATTGACCAATATCAATTTACAAAATCAAATGGGGAACAATAAAATGCATATGACAAAATACTTTACCAATCACATCTCCATCATACATAAATGTCCATGTGTGTATATATATATATATTATCTTAGCATTAATTTACCGTAATACGGCGCAATGCATGCAGCATGCTGTGATGAAATCAGAAGCCAGGCCTGACCTCTGCTGGACTGCGCCGCACGTGCGACAAGATGATTTGTGTTTATTATCAATATGTTTTCATGAGCGTTTGATTTGAGTCGGAAGGGTTTGAGCAGGCTCTCCGCAGTAAATGCGATTGTGTTCGAGTTCTGGATCAATATCAGACGTTACTGCCAATCACGGATCGATAATCGACTGGTAAGAGTTTGTCTTGTAGTTTATAGTTTATGGCATATTCCATATGAAGCTGATTCATAACCGAAGTTCAGTGACTCACAGAAACAGAATGAAGTTCAGTCGATTATTAATAGAAGCTCATAAGACGTGTCTTTTACTCACCGAGGCAGCATTTAGGTACATCAAAAATGCAGAAAATATGTGAAAGATTATTTACATTTTAAATGAGCGGTCTCTATGTGAATCTCTGTTAAAACTTAATTTATTTCTGTGATCAAAGCTGGATTTTCAGCATCATTCCTCCATTGTGAATTTTAGATATCAATTACTGTATGTAAATGATTATAATTAAAGTTTCTATGGCACACAAATTATAACATTGATGAGGGTAATAACAAACAATTTTTAAAATGACTAACATTGTTATTAGTAGTAGTTGTAGTAATAAGAATGATGATAATGATTATATGTAATTCTTTTATATCAACAATATGATTATGATTATGATTACCAAACAGACCTATGATAAAGAACTTTTATTTATTTAATAAGTACTTATTTTTTTAATGGGATAAAAACATAATTATAGTTGTATATAAATGATTGGTAGTAAAGTCTATAAAGTATAAAAGAATAATGTTAAAATAAAAATTGTAAAATGAATATCTACATTTTTTTGTCGAATTGTAGTAGTGTAATAAGCAATAATCATGTTATATCAAATATTGCTTCTTATTGTGTGTTTATACTACTACAACAGACATAATAATAAATCACTTTTTTAGTTAAAAAAGAAGATGTTCTTTTAAATAAATAAAAGATTGATTTACAATTATTATATAACAATTTCTGTTTAATTTTAAAAATTCAAGTTATTAAATTAGTAACACTAATATAAGTAATAACATTTTATTATTAGTAGTAATAATAATAAATAGTGGCTTTATATATTATATATATATGAAACAATTATTATTAATAGTAATAATATACAATAGACGTTTTGTAGTTATTGTTATAGTTATTTTTTATAGTTTCTAATAAAATTATGGTATTAAAATTATTATCATTATAATTTCTTTTGCCACACAAAGTATAATAATAATACTTTAATAATAAAAAATTTAAACTAAAACTTTTTATTATTAGTAGTTAATAGTAGTAAAAATATAATAATAAATAGGTTATTTGATGTAAATATGAGGATTATATTAATAATATTAATAAGAGGCATACTAATTATATTTGTAAATGTTTCTTATAGTTTATTTCTTATTTAAATAAGATTGGTATTAAAAAAGTTAATTAAATTTCAGGTTCTCACAAAGGATAATAATGATCATGTTTAATATAAACATTGTAACAGTTTAATGAAGTGTCTGGGGGGTAACTGAGAAATGAATAAATTAACCCCCCAAATCATAATTGATTTTTTAAACCACAACTAGATTAACACACCCCCCCCCAACTCGGAAACCCCCCCACAACATACAGAACTAACAAATTTACACCCCCAGCCCCACCCCCAACCTTGGTAAGTTGGTATTGCATCAGATAATAGGCAACCAAAAAAAAACAAAGCAGTGGTGCTGCATATCGGTATACCTGCAGCACAAAAAGACAGGGTGAGTCCTGGGGGTATATTTGTAGAAATATATCCAACAATACATTGTATGGGTCACAAGTATACATTTCTCTTTTATGCCAAAAAACAACAGGATATTAAGTAAAGATCATGTTCCAATAAGATATTTTGTAAATTTCTTACTGTAAATATATCAAAATTAATTTTTGATTAGTAATTTGCATTGCTAAGAACTTAATTTGGACATTTTTAAAGGCGATTTTCTCAGTATTTAGCTTTTTTTGCACCCTCAGATTCCAGATTTTCAAATATTGTACTATCCTAACAAACCACACATCAATGAAAAGATTATTTATTCAGCTTTCAGATGATGCATACATCTCAATTTCTGAAAATTGACTCTTATGACTGGTTTTGAGGTCCAGGGTCAGTGTTCTCATAACAGGTGAAGCAGAAATCATGGCGTGTTGGAAGGCTGTGTCCATCATGACGCTAAAGTGCTGTCAGATTCACGAAGCTTCGGAAACATTTGCGAACGGTTTGATTCGAATCAGTGTTCGTCGAGCGCGAATCAAAAACGTCAGGTCACGTGATTGTAGACACGAAGCTGCGTTACGGCACACTGTTTCTGACGGTGCCTGATTCTCCAAAGACAAACCCATGAACACTTCTGGGATTGCTTAGTTAATCATGTGACATAAAAACCCACAAAATTTTATATAAAAAAAAAGAGTTCAGGGCCCAGATTGGTGTGCCTTTAATCAAAAAGACTGACTTCCTTTAACACAGATGGTATAGTTTAAAATTGTAAACACATTCAGTACTGTCAACTACAAATGCACATCATACCAAAAATTAAAAAAATGAGAGTGCTATAGAATTAAAATCCACCTCCCTCTCACAATGAACTTGATAAAACTACTGTTGCCTGACTGTTTATAGACATTGCTCTAATGAGAAACAAGTAATTAAGTAAAGAATGCATAAAAAATTAATTCATTAAATAATTAGTTAGGCCATGGGTGGTAAGGGTTGATAAAACCACATCATACACAAGCACTATATTTTTAATACTATTTAAGTGTTTATTATAAAAAATTGTATTTCTAAAAAAAACATTTCCATTTGTTTTGTAAGTGAGCTGTCTAGCGTCATTATTTAAAATATAATGTCATTATATTTTAAATATTAAATTATTGTTATGAAAAAATTATTTATTACCGTTTCTGTTGCACACCAAGTGCAATAATGATATTAAATATTTTAACATAATAATTGTATTAAATAATTTATTGTTAAATAGAAACAATATGTTATTAGTATTGAGTTATTACAAACAAGCATAATAAGGAATTATGGGTTACATTTTATTTTAGTTTTCTATAATAAATTGTTATAGATTATTACTATTATTATTAGTAGTTATTTAGATTAACATGATGGTATATTAACGCATCATAAGAAATATGTTTATAGTTTAAATATATGAATTAGTTGTTATTAAAAATTATTCTATTACAATTCGTTAGAACAGAAGTGATACAAATAATCTTGTTAATAATAATTTTAAAATTAATAACATTAAAATTATATTATCATGAGTAAAAAATAATAAATTGTAAGATAGGACATTATTGTGTTGTGTTGCAACAAGCATAAAAAGCTGTTTTATAATGTAAAAATAGTATAATTAACCTTAGATTGGGTTGCCTTGTTATAATAAAATAACTAATTATTATTATAATAGTGTATTTTCTATATCAATTATTCCATGTACGTCTTATTATTACAAGTAATTTATTTAGATAGAATTATATTAATATTAATACTTTAGTATATTACTAACACCATAATTTGATTATATTTGAAATCACTTGAAATATTTTAAAATTATAAATACAATTTCTGTTGGCACACAAATAATAAATAATAATGTTTAATAATAACAAATAGTAGTAATAGTAGTTGTAGGACATAATACATTACAATATTGTTGGATATAACATTATTGTCAGTACAAACAAGAATAAGAAATTATTTTAGAATTTTAAAAAATATTTTAAAATGTATAAATATAGATAAAGAGAAATATATAGAAATATAAATTCTTATAAATATTTATTTTTGTTATTAAATATTAGATTACAATTTAAATATAATATTACCGTTAGTATATATTACAACGTATAATAATGTTTAAAAACAAGTATTGGATCATATAGTAGTAGTAGTAATATTTTAGATCATAACATGATTTCATATATTAAAACAAGCTAATAGAAACGACTTCTGTGTCGGATTGGCACAGTTTTACTCAGTTTGAATATGAAGTAAAACTGAGTTGAGCTAAAGCCTGGTGCATCAAATATGCATTCTCAACTCTTTTAAACATACTTTGTTGTAAAGATAAAATTAATGCTATTTTCTGGCTATTATGTAAGACGTCAGGCTTCTAATGCTGCTTGATATCACGAACAAAGCAAACAGATCAGTGTTCCTAGGAGGCTATATCGAAACATGTCTGCTCAGATTTATGAATGTATAAGGCTGTTTCAAAGCGCACTCGATATCAGCATCATCAGCATCATCGAGCATCTCAGCATCATCAGCACACCGAATCATCAGCGCATCTGCATCATCAGCATTCTCAGGCATCATCATGCATCATCAGCATCCCGCATCTCAGCATCATCAGCATCACAGCCTCATCAGCATCCCAGGGCAATCATCAGCATCCCAGGCATTCAGCATTACCAGGCACATCAGCATCTCAGCATTCTCAAGAATCCACTCAGCATCATCAGAACCCAGAATCACAGCATTCAGCATATCAGCCTCCCCAGACCTCATCAGACATCCAAGCATCCCAGCCTCATCAGCAAGCCCAGCATCATCAGCATCATCAGCATGCTCAGCAATAATCAAGATAATCAGCATCCCAGAATCAGCAGGATCTCAAGCATCATCAGCATTCAGCATCCAGCATATCAGCCAATCATCGCATCAGCCGCATCATAAGCATCATCAGCATCATAAGCATCCAGCATACTCAGAATCATCAGCACAATCTCAGCATCCAGCAGCCCAGCATCCTCAGATCCTCGGCATCCCAGCATCCATCAGCATATCAGAATCCCAGCATCATCAGGATCGCCGCATCATCAGCATCTAAGCATCCAGCATCTCAGAATCATCCAGCATCTCAGCATCAAGCATCTCAGCATCAGCAGCATCAGCAGCATCGCAGCTATCATCAGCATACAAGCTCCCGCATCATCAGATCCCAGCATCTCAGCATCCTCGGCATCCCAGCATCAACAGGCATCTCAGCATCATCCCAAGCATCCAGCATCATCAGGAATCCCAGAATTCATCAGCATCATCAGCATCTCAGCATCATCAGCATATCAGCATCATCAGCATCCCAGCATCCCAGCATCATCAGCATCATCAGCATCATCAGCATCATCAGCATCATCAGCATCCCAGCATCCCAGCATCATCAGCATCCCAGCATCATCAGCATCTCAGCATCACCAGCATCCCAGCATCATCAGCATCTCAGCATCATCAGCATCATCAGCATCATCAGCATCATCAGCATCTCAGCATCATCAGCATCTCAGCATCATCAGCATCATCAGCATCATCAGCATCATCAGCATCATCAGCATCTCAGCATCATCAGCATATCAGCATCATCAGCATCCCAGCATCCCAGCATCATCAGCATCATCAGCATCATCAGCATCCCAGCATCACCAGCATCTCAGCATCATCAGCATCCCAGCATCACAGCATCATCAGCAAGGCATAATCAGCCTATCAGCATCATCAGAACCAGATCATCAGCATTTAGCATCATCAGAATCCTCAGCATCCCAGCATCAAGCAGATCCCAGATCTCAGCAGCCAGCAATTCAGAATCATGTCAAATAAGCTAATCAGCATCCCAGCATAATCCGCATCCCAGCATATCAGCATCCCAGCTAATCAGCATCCGCATCAGAAGCATATCACATCATCAGCATCATAGCATATCACGCATCATCAGCATCCCACCTATCAGATTCAGTAATCCGTAAGCAACTCCGCATCCCCGCCATCATCGCATCCCACCATCTCAGCATTCCCCAGCATCATCAGCATCCCAGCATCATCAGCATCATCAGCATCATCATCTTCATCATCATCATCATCATCACACACACCATCAGCATCATCAGCATCAGCATCATCAGCATCATCATCATCAGCATCATCAGCATCATCAGCATCTCAGCATCATCAGCATCATCAGCATCCCAGCATCTCAGCATCATCAACATCCCAGCATCATCAGCATCCCAGCATCATCAGCATCATCAGCATCATCAGCATCATCAGCATCCCAGCATCATCAGCATCTCAGCATCATCAGCATCATCAGCATCATCAGCATCATCAGCATCATCAGCATCATCAGCATCTCAGCATCATCAGCATCATCTGCATCCCAGCATCATCAGCATCCCAGCATCATCAGCATCATCAGCATCCCAGCATCTCAGCATCCCAGCATCATCAGCATATCAGCATCATCAGCATCCCAGCATCACCAGCATCTCAGCATCATCAGCATCCCAGCATCACCAGCATCTCAGCATCATCAGCATCCCAGCATCACCAGCATCTCAGCATCATCAGCATCCCAGCATCACCAGCATCTCAGCATCATCAGCATCCCAGCATCATCAGCATCATCAGCATCCCAGCATCCCAAGAATAATCAGCATCAGCAGCATCCCAGCAGCTCAGAATTATAGCATTCAGCATCCGGCATAATCAGCATCTCAGCATCATCAGCATCATCAGCATCATCAGCATCATCAGCATCTCAGCATCATCAGCATATCAGCATCATCAGCATCCCAGCATCATCAGGATCCCAGCATCATCAGCATCATCAGCATCTCAGCATCACCAGCATCCCAGCATCATCAGCATCTCAGCATCACCAGCATCCCAGCATCATCAGCATCTCAGCATCACCAGCATCCCAGCATCATCAGCATCTCAGCATCACCAGCATCCCAGCATCATCAGCATCTCAGCATCACCAGCATCCCAGCATCATCAGCATCTCAGCATCACCAGCATCCCAGCATCATCAGCATCTCAGCATCATCAGCATATCAGCATCATCAGCATCCCAGCATCATCAGCATCCCAGCATCATCAGCATCATCAGAAGCCCAGCACATCGCCATCATCAGCATAATCGCATCCAGCATCCCAGATATCAGATTCATCAGAATCTCAGCATCAGCGGCATCTCGCATCCCCGGAATCCCGCATTTCATCAGAATCCAGCATCATCAGCATCATCATCAGCATCAGCATCTTCATCATCATCATCAACATCAGCATCAGCATCTTCATCATCCTCATCATCAGCAGCAGCATCTTCATCAGCATCATCAGTATCATCATCAGCATCATCAGCATCAGCATCATCAGCATCATCATCATCATTCTCCGCGAACGCAGCATCATCAGGCATCCCAGCATCCCAGTCATAAGCAATCTCAGCATCATCAGAATCCCAGCATATCAGAATCATCAGGCATCTCAGCATATCGGCATGCTCAGCATCCCCGGCATCCGGCATCATCAGCAGCCCAGCATCATCAGCATTCAGCATCATCAGCAATACCAGCATAATCAGGCATTTAGCATTCATCGATCCTCAGCATCCAGCATCATAAGCATCACAGCATCTCAGAATCAGCATCTCAGCATAACATCAGAATCATCAGATCCCAGCATCATCAGCAAACCCAGCATCACAGATCAATCAGCATCCAGCAATCATCAAGCACTCCATCACTCATCAGCCTCACAGATATCAGCAATCTCAGCATCCAGCATCATCAGATCCAGATCTCCGCATCACATCAGAATCCAGCACTATCAGCAATACCAGCATACAGCAGCCAGATCATCAGCATCCAGCATCATCAGACATCATCACATCATCAGCATCATCAGAGGTCAATAAGCATCCAGCATCATCAGATCCTTCAGCATCCCAGCATCATCAGCATATCAGGCATCCAGCATCTCAGTCATAAGGATCATCAGCATCATCAGCATCATCAGCATCCCAGCATCACCAGCATCTCAGCATCATCAGCATCCCAGCATCACCAGCATCTCAGCATCATCAGCATCCCAGCATCACCAGCATCTCAGCATCATCAGCATCCCAGCATCACCAGCATCTCAGCATCATCAGCATCCCAGCATCACCAGCATCTCAGCATCATCAGCATCCCAGCATCACCAGCATCTCAGCATCATCAGCATCCCAGCATAATCAGCTAAATCAAGCATCAAGCATCATCAGCTCCAGCATATCAGCAAATCAGCATTCATTCAGCATCCAGCCTCATCAGCATCTCAGATCATCGCATCATCAGCATCCCAGCTCCTCGCATATCCCAGCATCATTACAGCATACCAGATACAGTCTTCGCATCCCAGGCATCATCAGCATCACAGCATATCAAATTATCCACATCATCAGCATCATCAGAATCAGCATCCCAGCATCATCCGCATCAGCAGAATCCAGCATACTCCGCATCGCAGCATGCAGCATCCGGCAGCATCAGACATATCAGCAATCATCAGCATCACAGCATCCCAGCATCTCAGAATCCTAAGGACTCAGCAGCATCAGCATCATCAGCATCATCATCATCAGCATCATCATCATCATCATCATCTCAGCTATCAGCATATCAGAATGAAGCTCCCAGCATCATCAGCATCCCGCATCATCAGCATCATCTTCATCAGCATCATCTTCATCATCAGCATCATCAGCATCATCAGCATCTCAGCATCATCAGCATATCAGCATCATCAGCATCCCAGCATCACCAGCATCTCAGCATCATCAGCATCCCAGCATCACCAGCATCTCAGCATCATCAGCATCCCAGCATCACCAGCATCTCAGCATCATCAGCATCCCAGCATCATCAGCATCTCAGCATCTCAGCATCATCAGCATCATCAGCATCCCAGCATCTCAGCATCATCAGCATCCCAGCATCACCAGCATCTCAGCATCATCAGCATCCCAGCATCACCAGCATCTCAGCATCATCAGCATCCCAGCATCACCAGCATCTCAGCATCATCAGCATCCCAGCATCATCAGCATCATCAGCATCATCAGCATCATCAGCATCATCAGCATACCAGGCATCTATCAGATAACCAGTACCGCAGCAATCCCAGCATCATCAGCATATCAGAATCATCAGCATCTTCATCAGCATCATCTTCATCATCAGCATCATCAGCATCATCAGCATCTCAGCATCATCAGCATCATCAGCATCATCAGCATCTCAGCATCATCAGCATATCAGCATCATCAGCATCCCAGCATCACCAGCATCTCAGCATCATCAGCATCCCAGCATCACCAGCATCTCAGCATCATCAGCATCCCAGCATCATCAGCATCATCAGCATCATCAGCATCATCAGCATCTCAGCATCCTCAGCATCCCAGCATCATCAGCATCATCAGCATCATCAGCATAAATTCACAACCTCATCAGACTCAGCATCATCAGCATCCGCAGCATCAGCATACCAGCATCGTCAGCATCTCGCATCTCAGCATCTAAGGCATCCCAGCAATTTTTCCCATCCGCATCCTCGCATCATCAGCATCAGCATCATCAGCATCATCATCATCAGCATCATCATCATCAGCATC
>JADLZN010004798.1:0-22948 GCA_018155175.1 Sinocyclocheilus anophthalmus
CAAACATGAGGTGATGGTCGTGGATGAATGTCACAACAATGGGCCTCAGGATCTCGTTACGTATCTCTGTGCATTTCAAAATGCCATCAATAAAATGCACCTTTGTTCGTTGTCCATAACATACGCCTGCCCATACCATACCCCCACCTCCACCATGGGCCACTCGATCCACAACGTCATCAGCAAACCGCTCCTCCCACACTACGCCATACACGCTGTCTGCCATCTTCCCTGTACAGTGAAAACCGGGATTCAACCGTGAAGAGAACACCTCTCCAAAGTACAGACTCCCATCGTAATGTTGAGCATTTTCCCACTTCCAGGTCCGTTTACCTACAACTGCAGTCAGGTTGCGACCCCAATGATTGAGACATCATACAGATTAGCTTTCGACTGAGACGTTTCTTACAGTTTTTGCTAAATCCTTTGGTTATTCAAACCTATTGTGTTGCCTCAGCGTCGTGTTTGTCTGTGTTTCTCAGATGATCTTTGGAGGTGAAGATTCTGGATGTGGAGGTCCTGTGCTGGTGTGTTTACACGTGGTCTGCGGTTGTGAGGCTTGTTGGATGTACTGCCAAATTCTCTGAAACGCCTTTGGAGACGGCTTATGGTTGAGAAATTAACATTCAATTTACGGGCAACAGCTCTGGTTTCCTGCAGTCAGCATGCCAATTGCACATTTTAGAGTGGCCTTTTATTGTGGCCAGCCTAAGACACACCTGTGCAATAATCATGCTGTCTAATCAGCATCTTAATATGCCACAACTGTGAGGTGGATGGATTATCTTGGCAAAGGAGAATTGCTCACTAACACAGATTTAGACAGATTTTTTAACACTATTTGAGAGAAATAGGCCTTTTGTGTACATACAAAAAGCTCATGAAAAATGGGGGCAAAAACACAAGTGTTGCGTTTATAATTTTGTTCATGTACTTTTTTTTCATCCTTAGTTTCTTCATTACACTTTGTGGTTTGAAGGGCTTTTATATTAGCTATAATAGAACTTCTTAGATTAAAAACAATCAAGCCCTGTTATATTTAAAAAGTAACGCGAAAGTAACACAAAAGTAATATAACGCATTACTTTCCATAAAAAGTAACTAAGTAACGTTATTAGTTACTTTTTTATGGAGTAACATAATATTGTAATGCATTATTTTTTAAAAGTAACTTTCCCCAACACTGCATACCTTAACTGTCACCATCAAATATACGGGATGCCTAAGTTTACTTCACTATATTACAATCAAATCCTAATTTAATCATGACAAACTATATATCGTTGGGAAGGTCTAAGACTCTTAAATAGATATTTTATCACTGTTTTTGTTACTAATTATGTAGGAACAGTAATAGATTAATTTATGACAAGAGTGCACCAAGATTCTATGACAAATCTACATCATAACAGGAGTTCAGACCTTTGTCACAAAAAGTATTTATTTCGTTGCCATTTTCCCTATCACATGTTTTAGTAATCAACATAAATGATATATCATTTGAAAGCTTAAAACCTCAAAATTCATCCCCGTGAAAACCATTTTGAAATCAGATATTGCGTTACCATAGAAATGGTACTTCAAAATCTTTTAGCGGTCTCCTCCCCCTTAGTGGGCAGTGTCATATTACAAAATGTATTACCGTATTTTACAATCAAACGTTTTTATAATATTGACAAAATACATATCGTTGGAAAGGTTTGAGTCTCAAGGGTCCATATTTGGTGATAGAGTTAATATTAGCTGAGAAATGTATAGATTTGTGACAGAAATGCATAAAAAAACACCATAACACCTAAACAAATTGCATATGGAACCTCTTTATATATAATATATATATATATATATCTATAATCAACTTGCGTCATGTGCATCAACGGCAGCTCTTAAAGCAGCCTAATAACCAGCTGCTGTGATGTCTGTTAATCAAAGAAAAAAGCTTTAAGGATTCATCTATATCTCATTTAGAATTTAGTATTTGACAACTTTATTAAATTTCTGTATTTTTTCCTACTTGCCAAAGGGCACAGGTCTCTAAATATGACATTTATTATAATGGCTTTATGTTAAGATTGTTTTAAGTTCACTTAAATTTGATGTTATTTTTTAAGGTCTAATTAATGTTAAAATTGATATCACTAAGTTATATTGTAATGTTGAATGGCTATAGTTAATGGTTAAATTTTAAGGGGGGAAAAAACAATCATATAGGGGCATCATTGATATCAGTGATACTTGCCTTCAGTCATAGAAAATATGCCACTAAACAAATATAAAAATACTGTCTTTATGTTGTTTCTACATTCATTTATTTATACATTAACTTTAATGTTAGGTGGGATTAATCATAATTAATCACAATTAATTTCAGAAAAAAAATTGTACTTAAACATTTCAACATGATCGGTTGTCAGCAATCGCACAAAGTTGTGTTGACTGTTCAAGCATGAATTATTTACCTAATTTTATATCCACAACTCTAGTCCTACCACATCCAGTTCTCAAAAGATTGTGAAGAAATGTACTGTGCTGGCAAAATGAGTCGGGATGCGCACAGGCTAATTTTGAGCTACAGAGGAAAAAAAGGTGAGAAATGTCGATTTTGGTCAAAGTTCAAGTTTTCACAAAAATTAGTTCATTAAGCCCTCGTCTAGTGATTCCAATGCTCCAAATAGTAATTAAACATCTAAAATTATATTTGTTTGTAAATTTTCTGAGAGGAGTACCTTTTTCTCTGCTGGGAAAGGAGAAGACAAGACAGGTTTTAGTAATGAGACATGAAACGTGGGGTTAATTCTCAGTGAAAGGGGAAGAAACAAACGATAGGAAACAGGGTTAACTTTCCTTGCTATGCGGAAAGGGCCAATGTATTTTTGGGAAAGCTTCCTTGATTCGACCCTGAGGAGCAGGTTCTTGGTGGCTAACCAGACTCTTTGACCAGCTCGGAAATTAGGGGCCGTCCGGCGGCGGCGCTTAGCGTGACATTGGTATCTCTGGGAGGTTTGAAGAAGGGACAGAATGCCGGGCCGAGGGAACGCCAACCTGTGACACTTCCTCAGGAAACAATGGAGGGGTAAAGCAGAACTGGCATTCAAAGGGTAATAGTCCAGTGGCCGAGGACTGGAGGGTGTTGTGGGCATATTCAGCCCACATGATGTAGGTAGCCCAAGAGGTGGGACCATGGCCTACGGGGAACGGGTAAGGGATGGAGCAGTCCCTGAGGTCGCTGATGTGTAGACTTTCCCTGGCTGCACACAGGGCAGGCCTCCACATAGAAATTTACATCCTCCTTGATGGACGGCCACCAAAACCGCCGCTGGAGGAAGTCAAGAGTGCGAGCATTTCCCGGATGGCACGTCAAGGGAGACTCATGATCCCACTGCAAGACCCGGGCCTGGGCAGCTTGAGGGACGTGCAGGTGTCCCGCGGGACCACCTCCTGGGTCTGGCTCTTGGGCTTGAGCCTCTCGCACCACCCTTTCCAGTTCCCACTGAAGGGGCGCGACAATTCTAGACCTTGGAATAACTGATGCCAAAGGCTTCTCCTGTATCTCGGGAGAGTAGGCTTGGGAAAGGGCATCCGGCTTGACATTCTTAGTGCCGGGTCTGTAAGACAGGAGAAACTGAAATCGATTAAAAAACAAGGACCATCGAGCCTGCCGAGGATTCAGCCGCTTGGCCAGTGTCACCACTCCTCCAAGGCGAGTTTAACCACGAGCAACTCTCTATCCCCCACGTGGTAGTTGCGCTCGGCATCTGACAGGCGACAGTGACAAAGGTGCAAGGGTGTAATTTTCCATCCTCACCCCTTTGTGACAGAATGGCCCCTACGTCCATCTCCGAGGCATCCAGCTCCACCACGAAAGGTCTTTCTGGGTCGGGGATCGAGAGAATGGGAGCGGAAGTGAAGCGGTGCTTGAGCTCCTCGAAGGTCCCCGCTGCCTCAGAACCCCAGTGAATCTTGATTCCTTCTCCCTTGGTCAGCGTAGTCAAGGAGGCCACCACAGAGCTGAAGTTTGTAATGAACCTCCTATAGAAGTTTGCGAAGCCAATGAAACATTAAACCTCCTTAACTGTGGCGGGAATAGGCCAGTTGAGGACAGTTTCAACCTTCTTAGGGTCCATCTCCACATGGCCATGAGTGATGATGAACCCGAGAAACTGAGTCTGGGTAACATGAAACTCACATTTCTCGGGCTTCACGTAGAGATGATTGTCAAGGAGTCTCTGGAGGACCCTGCTGACGTGCCCCTCATGCTCCTCCAATGACCCCGAGAAAATTAGGATATCGTCAAGATATACAAAGATGAATTGATTAAGCATGTCCCGGAGAACGTCATTTATCAGTGCTTGGACTACTGCGGGGGCGTTGGTGAGCCCGAACGGCATCACCAGATACTCATAGTGGCCTGTGGGGGTGTTGAAGGCCGTCTTCCATTCGTCCCCCTGTCGGATCCGCACGAGATGGTATGCGTTGCGTAGATCCAATTTAGTAAAAATGGAAGCCCCTTGTAGTAGCTCGAAAGCAGTGGCCATGAGGGGAAGGGGGTATCGATTCCGAACCGTGATCTTGTTGAGGCCCCGGTAATCGATACATGGCCTAAGACCCCCGTTCTTCTTCCCCACAAAGAAGAAGCCCGCCCCAGCCGGGGAAGTAGAGGCACGGATGATGCCACCTGCCAGGGATTCCTGAATGTAGGTATCTATTGCTGTACGCTCGGGGGAAGACAAGGAGAAAATCCGACCCCGGGGAGGGCAGGAGCAGCTCAATGGCACAGTCGTAGGGGCGGTGAGGAGGTAAGGAGGTGGCCCGGGACTTGCAGAACACTGCCTTGAACTGATGATAGGAACTGGGTACTCGAGACAGGTCGACAGACTCTTGAAACTCGGAACTAGGGACTGATAATGGTGCCAGCGGACCAGTCGATCCAGGGATTATGTCTGCACAGCCAGGGGTGGCCCAGGATAACAGGATACTCAAGAGAGTCAATCAGATAGAAGGTCTCCTCCTGCTGGTGTTGATGGATGGTAAGTCGCAGGGACTGAGTGGCCTCTGTTACTCTGCCCAGATCCAGAGGTCTGCCATCCAATGCCGTAACTGCCTGGGGATGAGGAAGGAGTTGGGTGGGGATCCCAAGTTCCTTAGCCAAGGATAGATCCAGAAAGTCGCCTGAGGTGCCAGAATCAATCATGGCCTGGACCGGATGCTGGTGGCCCTCCCAGGACAGAGTGGCTGGAACAACTAGGACGGCGTTAGTAGGAGGAGCTCTAATTTTCCCCATCACAGCCTCCTGTAGCGGGCGGGGATACCATTTCCCGAGAGCCTCGAACAAGTGAGCGAAAGTGGCCGAACACGCGTAAAGCAACCGTTTTTTCCCTCTCATTGGGAGAAGCCGGAACCCCAATTGCATGTCCTCCGGGGAGTCATGGGGCTGTTCAGGAGCCGAGGAGGCTCTGGATGCAGGAATACAAACTGGGGACACAGACCTGCTCACAGGAACTTGAAACTGAGAAGCCTTGCAGCGAGCCGCCCTCCGCTCTCTCAGGCGATTGTCCAGGCGAATGGCCATCGCAATGAGGGACTCGAGATCAGCAGCTGGTTCTCGGGTGGCTAACTCATCTTGAAGGCTTTTCTGTCACGAGCCAGGCTTGAACTTGGGTCTATGGGCCACTAAGCCACAGGAGTGGTAATGTTGGACCCAAAAAAAAGTCTTTGCAAGAAAAATACAACAAAAGGTCTTCTCGGACTGAGGTATTAACTACAGCAAAAATAATGGAAAAACCACATGAGAAAACAAAACTCCACGAGGGGAGAAAACAAAACCAGAGAACAATTACAACCAAAGAAAGAAACTCAGGAAACCTTACTTTGGGTAGCTAGAGAGGCTTTAGCGAGATCAGGCAGGAGACACAGGGCGAAGACTCAAAAACCGATTGAGGAACCAAGGGAAAAATATGCAACTTAAATACACTGGGGAAAACAAGGCACAGGTGACTTGGATAACGCTAACAAGGCCACACAACGAATAACTAAGGCAGAGGAAAAAACAGGGACCCCTAGGGACACGGAGACAAACTACAGGAGGCAGGATGCTGACATATATAACACTGTTCTAGTGGTTTTTGGATATTTTAATAAAATCTTTTACATATGTGCGTTTAATGGAGAATGAAGTAAAATTATTTTTGTAAATTCGTCCTTGTGACTCATTGTACCAGCCATTCACGATGTTCTGTATGTGGTTTTTATATGTTTTATTTCAGTGACTGTAAAAAATTAGTTTTTCACACCCCGGCATTAACATTGTTTTCTCAAAAACACAAACATGTGGGCTATATTCGTGCTGCTGGTGTATTATTGTAGCACAGTTTGTGTTGATTACAGTGTAATCAGACTTTAGCTATTCTATATATTTTTAATATACTGAAAAGGCACAAATGTCAAAACTTCTCCAGAGCCCCCAAACCTGAAGGTGAGCAAACAAGCACCGAAGATGGAGAAAGCCAAAAAATGGGGGCAATATGGACCAAAGCAGAGTTTGAAACTAAAAAGATTGGCTTGTTATGGAAAGGTTGCATCTGGGCTGCACTGTTTGCTAAAAGGTTGGAAGCCTGGGTCCTGAAAAATCGGAAATTAAGAAATTAAAAGAAATAATTTGAAAAGATTGTTGCTTGCACTCCTTAAATTGGTGTGATGCTTGATGAAGCAACTAGCTTAAGCAGAAAGAGTGCTTTTATCATTTAAGTCAGATTTCAGCTGCCCGACATGGAGTCACCTAAAAATATTTTGTTGAACTTTTTGAACTAGAAGACCAAAGTCCCCAAGGAATTGTCGATCAACTGTTACGTGCTTTGGAGGGTGTTAATTTTACCCAGGATTTTCTGTCTAAAACCTTAACAGGTCTCGTGCGATGGCACATCAGTTATATTCTGTCACAAGTCTGGAGTGCCATCCAGACTTAAATTACTTTTCCCAAACATGATGGTGTGGCACTGCCCAGTGCATCGACTGGAGCTCGCAGTCGGCGATACGATAAAAGAATTGGGGTAAATAAATCACTTTAGGATTGTCATGGATAAACTATACACATTGTACAGAACAACAAACAAAAACAGAATGGAGCTTAAAAATGTGCTGATGAATTAGACAGTCAATTGTGCAGAATTGGCCAGGTCTTGGACAACAGATGGCATCGAATTTTAGATCTGTCGAATCTGTATGGAAAAATTACGGCGTTACTGTGTGTGCTACAGTCGTCTAGCTAAGCGATGGTCCTCTTAGAGTTTCATCCAAAATTTTGGCCTCATGTTCGATGCACTTCAAGAATTGTCTGAGCTGTCCTTGGAGCTCCAAAAGCAAGACTGTACAATTATCGCAGTGCATAGAGCAAGGGTCACAAAGTTGTCACAAAGCAAGGGTGTTTGAGGCAATGTCTGAGAGACCTGGACGTTTTAGCCAAATCAGTCAAAATGCTGTAAATAACAGCATCTTCCAAGGCATTCCTCTGCATCCAGGACAAAGAAAAGAATAAGGAATGGATCACAAGGTGTTTTTTTAGGAGTCTGACGAGAAGCCTAGAGAATCGCATGCTATCGTACAGAGGGGCAGAAGGGGACCATTCATTGAAGAGATAAAAGCGCTTATTCCTGAATACTGGCCTCAGGATGCCGGAGCAACATATGGTGATAAAGAAACTGAATCTCTTTGTCAACAGTTTGGCATTGACAGCCCTTGAACTGTCTTTTGGGCTTTTAGGGAATATCAGTAGGATTAAAAGACCTCTGGCTGCTGTTACCATGGTTCCGATTTCAAGTGCAGAGTGTGAGAGGGGTTTTTCCTCAAATTAACTCAATTTTTAGTGCCAACCGAGCATCTCTCCACACCTCCACAATTTCATTGTTTTTATTTATCTGCCTTGTTGGACCATCATTATCTCAGTTAAACCCCATTCCATATGTGAGGTCATGGATTTCAAAGGGTCACAGGACTGCAAAAGACTACAGAAGCAAAGCACGATCTAGAGAGACCGAGGAGAAATTGATGACTGTTTTATGATCCATTTTAAACAACTAATAAAAAAGGTAAGAATGCCATTATCTTAATTTTCTGTGGCATTGCTGTGTTGAATATTGTGTTTTTCATTTGTACCACTGGGTTAAAACAAAAACCCACACAAAAAAGCATATATGATATAATTTATAAATATATACTACAATAAATTATATTAATTGTAACAAAGAACTGGTAGTGAATAACGTCGATACTACGATCTTTCGAATTTATTACGCGGTTGTCTTTTTACGGTACAAAAAAAGATCGGCGTAATTATAAGCAGTTTTCCTTTACAGGTACAAAAGAGAGAGAGAGAGAGTAAAAAAGTTTAAAAAATCCAATTTGAATTCCCATGAAAAGGCTATTAAGGTGTAATTTCTATTTTATTATATGATCATTTGGATTTTCTTCTTGTTAGGACAGTGGAAAACAGTACATGTTCCAAAAAAGAACATTAATGTAATGAAGTTAATGTAAGGAACATTGAAATTGAATAATGAATATGCAGCGAGTGACTCCTTACCCTGAGTTCCAGTAGTTGGTGGAGGTTTTGGAGTTCTGCCCTATTGGGGGAGGCAAAAAGAAAAGAAAAAAAACGAACAATTTAACGAACTGCCTAATTATTAAAGTTATTTGTGCGGGCATTTGTTATGTGCATGGTAAAAGTTTTGCATTCGGCATGTTGTATGGTCTAGTTATGTCGAATATAAAATATAAATCAATTCTTCGGGTGTGAGCTGTGCTTCATACCTACTTGTTTACTTAATAGTTGACAACAACTTGGATTTTTTTTTTTTTTTCTGTGAAAATACTCAATGGTGTCTCCATATTTGCATTTTCTCTCAAAAAGACAATTAATTAATTAATTAATTTAATTTAATAATTTAAACTTAATGGACGCACTCCCTGTTTTTTTTTTCTAATAAATGAACACAAAATGAAAATGTAAAATCATATAGAAGATATGAAAATGATTCGAAAATTATCTAAAAAAAATACTACTACAACAATATGTGGCCATTGCAAGAACAAAACAAGTTCTTTGAAGAATAAGGAAAAGCAAGAAACACAAAAATAACAAAGAAACAAATCAACTCATTTCATAGAACAAGTGTTAGGTTTGCATTTGTAGTCATTAGTTTGCATTTACAGTACACCCCAAGACTTAATTCACAATTCTATCCATGCATGTGTACCTATTTGTATCTGGCAAATCCAGTTTTTATAGGATTCACAATCACAGTCATTCCACTTGTGTCCATAATAAAGGCCACTTTCTGCACAGTGCTCTTGATTGTTGTAGTTGTTTGGTTCTCCAAACCCCCAGTTCTCAAAATCAGACTAAAAAGAAATAAAACACACATTCACACATAGAACATAATGCAAAACGGTATGGGTTAGAATGATGTAGTAGACAATTATTTTCATTCCAGGGGCCTCATTTATCAACAGTGCGTAAAGAAGGTTCTATATTTTGTCCTTATATTTACACACATCCCTACATATAAGTACAAGTTGGTAGATCACACACTTTGCATGAAACTGTGCTTACGCACTCATCTGTGTGTACGCACTGTTGATAAATGAGGGCCCAGAAGCTTTAAGATAAGAAAGATTCTAAAATAATTCCAACTCAAATCAATATCTGATTTTCTCATTTATAATTAGTGGGTGAGTTGCCATCTATTAAGCAGGATAATCTACAGTTAACCAATAATTTTCACACACACACTCAAATCTTGGTGCAGATCACCCTGTCCTGGGTTATTTTGCTATAATGACCATCATGGCTTTATAGGCCCCTCCTTCCCTTGTTTAAAAATTTTGAAGGATTGGAAGTATTTTTACACTTTTACACCTCGACAGGTACATCATGAATTTTACCTCAAAGTCACACAAATGGCGGTAAAAAATGGGAAAAGTAATGGGAAAACACTCACAGGGGTTCCATCAGTCCACACAAAACCAGAATTACTATTCAGCATACTGAAACCTATCCATGCTGGGTCTCCAATTATATACCTGCAGAATAAAGACATGTTTCCCACCATTATGGAGTTCCTTGGTGTACCCTATAAAATCATAATGTTGTAAAACAAATAATAATACAGAATTGTATCAGTACAAAACTTCTTATGAGCACTCACGGTAACTTGTTGATTTCTCGTTGAGAGTGGAAGCTTGCCAAGTCACCTCCAATGACTTGACAGAAATCACGAGCCTCAAGCCAAGTCTTCTTCTTATCATTTTGCCTCTGGTATAGCTAAAAGGTATAAATTAAAATTGAGATTGCCTGGAAGACAGGAAATTTTGTATTTGTTTTTTTCCTGCACCACTCCTATTGGGCATGGACAGTTGTGGCAACTAAGCACATTAAATTAAGCACGTTTCTAGTAAATTGACATATTAAAAGTTTAAAAGTTGAGCCGAGTTTAACTGAAAGCTGCAGTCTGTAAGTTTTGCCTCGTTGTCGCCATCTCTGTTTGAAAACCTGCAATTGTAGCTATTTGCGAAATTATCTTCCTTGCGTGGGTTGTGCACCGGCATGGCTCCAGCTAGGCGTCACAGATAACAACTTTGTTGTGCGATATATTGCCCCAGAAATAATTGCGATAAGCGATATTATTGTCATTTTAAATGCCGTTTTATGCCACTGAATATATAATGATATTGTAACTGCATAATAATGCAAGAAGGCATACACACTTCCAAATGACAACAAACTTTACATTAAGAATATTTAGATCATGGGAATTAAGTATCAAAATATTAGATACCTAAAAAAACCTGAATAAATAGTAAATAAAAAACATTCTAACAAAAAGTGCAAAGTAACAAAAAAAAGAAAAATGCACAAAGAACTTATACAGAGATTTTTCCCCCCTGACCTTTTTTCTGTAAATTAAGGGTGCACACTATTTCTGAAAAACACAATCACTACTTAGCATTTAGATGTTCGTATGCACAAAGGCACAGATCCCTACACAAGACCATATCTGCAGATGAGACTTTTTTTTTGTTGAAGTATTTTTAAATTTGAACTAGCACCTCATGATTACACCACATTATGTGTGAGAAGCTGCAAAAGACACAGGCGCAAATAACATGGTGACATTAAGTTTTATGTAAATATAATAGGCAATACATTGCGTCACAAAAAATGATTGAGGTCATGTACATATATTGCGCGATTAGTCGATATATTGATTATTGCGACAGGCCTACTTCCAGCCGGATTAATCTACTATGTTGAGGTGTATGTGTGGCTGTCAGTCACCACACTGGTGTGGATATTGTACTTAGGAATCACAGATTCTAGCCTATTTCTTGGAATATATGACTCAAATAAGAATTTTTACTGTATATTGTTATCTGAACAAGTAACAAGTCTGCCACATTTGTTCTGACCAACTGAGGAAAAAGCATTACAATAAATTGCGCTATGAATGGCTATTAAGTCTAACGATCGGTTAGCTCATATCACAAACCATTTATTATTGTAATACTTTGTTCTCAAATTGTTAATGTCAACAAAAGCATTGCGTTTCTATGCGTGATCTATAGGTGTGTATTAGCGTGTAAATTCAATTTTTGGACATTCTAATCTCCTATGTTTAATACCATCAATTTCATATTAAGAAACATTTTACAAACCCAAAAAGCTTTAGTTCATCCTTCGAACTGGTTTCTCATTTAAAACACAAACTTGTTTAATCCCAGGCTATCTTGTAATCCCAGAAATTCGGTTGTGAAAACATACTGTACCTGTGTATGTTCAGGGTAATTACGCAGATAACCCCAGCTTTCGTTTCCAAAAGAGGGGCGTAGGTTAACATTTCAGTGTATGTAAGTATACCATAGCACGTTTAACCCTGAACATAACTAGCTCCGAGCAGGTTAATTTAGATGAAATTTACTTCAGCGCTATCCAGTGCATGCTGTGACCTACTGACGACCTACGTATATATACTGTATATATATAAATATATATATATATATCTATATATATATATTATACATGTCAGTGTTGTGAGGTAACTAGTTACATGTAACGGCGTTACGTAATTTATTTACAAAATAAATGTAACTGTAATCTGCAACGGTTACTAAGAAAAATGTGTAATTAAATTACAGGTACTTATGAAAATGTTAACGATTACAAAAGGGGTTACATCTGAATATTCACACACACACACATCCACATACAGATTTAATTGATTTATTTTCCAAATTGCTCTGATTACTCTTGAGACTTAATTTCCACGATGCGGAAAGCACAGACTGGTTCGTAGAATCCAGTCATAAAAACGGAATTCCTATAATGCGGAATGTCACGGAATATGCAACATTTGGACGAATAAATCAAAAGTAGGTCAGTACACTTGAATCAAAATGTGATATGGACTAGTGTCTGTGAATATTTAGCCGCGAAAAGACAATATATGAATCCTGCACTTTCTGCGTGTCTGTGGAAATCAGGCGCGAACTGGCCATCGGGAGAACCAGGACAATTCCCGGTTGCCTGCAGCTGATTTGGCCCGCTATTTTAATATTATCATTGTATAATTACCTGCCGAATGTACTAAAGCGATTATTTCCGAATACGCCATTCGATTATTAAATCTCTAATAAATCATGAATCGGTTAGTCGTGACTGGCAATGCTTCGCCAAATGGTTTGGATCAGAGTAATCAATGTGAGAGAGAGAATGGACTGGACTGTGGAAGCACACAGGTGGCGCAGAGAAGCAAAACTACTGTTCAGGTTTTCAAGTGCTGGTCAGTTTCATCTGTAAATAGGCTATTGTAGTTTTGTTTTTGTTTACTTAGTTAAGCAGCAGCAGCCCATTGTTCATCAGTCATCACTTAAAATACTGTATAAAGGACATCATTATTATTTATTGTAATGTTACAGTAGTAATTTATCAGACAAATAATCATATTTTATTATAGGTTTAGGGGGAGCTATGGCAACAACACAACCCTTACGAAATTTAATGATGATTTTACTATAAATCCAATGACAATATACTATTGTCAAAGCATGGTAACCACAAATTAACCATGTTTATTTGCTACACTAACCATAGTTTAACAAAGGTATTTGTAGTAAAAAATAAATACCACTGTATCCCTTTGCCAAAAAACAACAACGACCAAAACATGGTTACTGTACTTTTACTATAATAAAAGCATGGTTAATTTTTGTAATGGAAAATCATGACTCATGTTCAGTATTAGGATTTTTTCTATAAAGATATTGTAGTGATGTACTGATTTTGACATGTAGGCTATTTAGAATGTATAGTTTTGTTAAATCTTGAGTATAAAAGTCATGTGAGAGATAGATATCAGGTCAAAATAAAGAGACTGAAAAGAAAAAATGGAAGTGAAGGTGCAGTTCAGAAGAGAACTTTTAATTATTTCGCATGTCCCCAACCTAAGGATTTAAACCTTTTTTATGTGAGGTCCATACAAAAAAATAGGGTTGTCCATGTTTCAGAATTTGTTGTGGGTGTATGAGTGTGAGATTTCCCGGCCTGAAATTTTTTTCCCAGGCTGCCCCTCGTGGAAATTAATGGTGCAGACATGCGGTTTCATTTACTACACACATTGGCCTACTGATCTCGCGGTGTTTTCAGCCTCTCCGCTGCGCCTAAATATATATACATGAACACATCACATAATCTCTTGAACTGCCATGATCACTTCATGAGCCGTTACTTATTTTGCAAATGCAACATAAATCCGTCCATATTTAAAATATGAGACACCAATGTTTCGGGAGTTTAGTACACAGAATAGGACACATGCTTATTAGATAACCGTATTTGAGTTGATGTATATGCTTTTATTTATTATTATTTTTTAATTAACTATTTTTTTCCCAAACCATTGTTAGATGCAGTGTTTCCTGTAGTTATGCAAAGATTTGGTTTCAAAAACAGTATCAGTTAACTTTTTCTTATGATTTTAAATCTGCATTGATCTTCAGATCAATCTCAAAGTAAAAGGTGGTATTTGTGTTCAAATTTGATCATCTTAATTCAAGGGAGGAAGGATTTTGAAAGTCTGGAAGTGCTGAGCACTACTGTAAGGTTAACCCTGCATGGTGTAAATGTTTGAAAATGATTAACAGTTGCAAATAAACATTCATTAGAAATTTAGAAAAGTAATCAAAAAGTAATCAAAAGTAATCAGTTACATTACTTTAATAAAGTAATTGAAAAAGTTACACTACTATTACATTTTAATAATGTAGCTTTTCTGTAACCTGTTACATTTCCAAGTACCTTCCCACACCTGTTCCAGTCATACACACAATATCACGGTTATGGACTTTTGTTTGTGTTCCTGATCTCGTGTCTTTTGTTCTTTTGACTTAGTTTTCTAATATGTTATTATATTTATTCTATTGTCATATTGATAATAGTTCTTACTATAAAACACTTATAACATGGTAATGTTTATTTTATTCTAATATACTTATATTTTATTTATGGATCTGCATTTTATATAATATATTTCAAAAAAATAAATGTGATATTTCTTATTATATAATTAGCATCACACAAACAATATAATTCATATTCTCAAGAATTATAGATTAAACGTAAAAAAATAAAAATGATTGCACAACCGTCAATTAGGTGGCGATATGCATTAAGCATGTAAATGACCACTGAACAAAAGAAGAAAAAGCAGCATGGCACACTTTTTCTTAGCATCCGTTTCCATAGTGGCTCATCGATTCATCGCTCTGTTGAGAATGTCTTGTGTGTTAACCAGGAAAATATTCTGTGTTGAATGAACTTATTCCCGGACGTGTTTTTGGAACCAGCATACCTCGAGTAAGCAGGGTTTGGATTAATCAACTGAGAGTTCAGGGTTTAGCAGATGGTAAATTAACCCTACTTTCTGGAATATGTAAATTCCAGAATATGTACTGTAATATGTAATCTTCAATACTCATTTCCATTATCACAGTTATGATGGGTGCCTGCCCCAGAGGTTGTGAAAAGTATATACAAGCACAAAAACCTTTGGTTACGGGAATGAATCAACCAGAAGGACTTGTGATCCTGGGGTTGAATCCACACTGAACTTACACATTACACTGCGAAACCTAATAAATGCATGCAGAAAGGGCCAGCCTGCAGCAGCACAAAGATCCTGCAAAGGCACACCTATTGATAACATCTTTGAAACACCCCCACTCTGGGTAGAGTGGGCTCTGATGCTTAGAGGTTAAGCAATACTGCATTGCGTGCCTCACAGGCAAGAGAAATTAGAGAGCCATTGCAAAACTGTCTTCTTGGTGGCAGCAGAACCTCAGTTGTGGCCACCAAAGTGCAAAGCTGGAGGAGACTACTTATTTTTATATTTATTTATTTTTCAATGCATTGTAATGTTTGTAATCTGTGTTGTGATAGAAAACTTGTTTGCGGAAATTGAATGCTGCCTTTTTTGTTTTGCTTTTTTTTTTAACTTTAATAATGAAATTAGTTTATTTTGTACATAAATTGTTGGTGTCAGGAGTTTTTTTCTATATTTCTTTATTTAAATTTAATAAATATTCAATTATTATTTCAGTTAGTTTAATCAGTGACCATGGTCCCGTCTCTCCATATTATTTCCTTCCCTTCCTATTGAACATTGCATTTAGTCCTTATGATTGTCAACATTCTTATAATCATGAACTGCCTCCCTGCCAACTGTATAGAAACAAATGTGAGTGGAGCAAGAGATAGCCTACAGAGCTGTTTATTTGTGAATACCCTTTTTTCTTTATTCTTCTTGTTCTTCATTTAATTTAAATTACATACAGTATGTAAGGAATAATTGACAAGGGGCTGTGGGGTGATGTGGACACAATGCGACAGCCTTAGGGTGTTGCATTGTTTCTAATATTCCATGGCCAAGTCCAATCATTCCACTTATCCACCTTTTTCCTAAATGTGGAAGTCTTGTCCGCCTCATAATGGAAAGATGCTTTACATTTCTGGTGTCTGGTGTTTCTTGGCAAAAATTCACAGCTTAACCCTTCACACATTTTTATATTTAGTTATATTTAAAATGTTTCAGTTTAATTAATTCAGTCAATCTTTTTACCCCATTCTAACATGGCTCCCATAAAACTATGATTAGAGATAACCGGAACCTTTGATGTAAACCAGAAAAATCTTTACGGGGCCCATAATACATGACTACTTGGCAGACAGGTAATTGTCAAGTTGGAAAGCCAAGACCAGAGCACAACTCTCAACCTGTTTTTTTGGCAATTGATTCACTTTCCCAGACCCCTATTTGGCCTGCCCGCTTTATAAATTAAGTACTCGAGTAATATCTCATTACTATTTTAATAATCACTACTATTCTTAAAGGGTTAGTTCACACCAAAATGAAAATTAGGCTGCGTTTTACTCACCGCCGAGGCATCCTAGGTGTATATGACTTTTTTTTTTCAGACGAATCCAGTCGGAGTTATGTTAAAATTTGTCTTTGATCTTTCAAGCTGTTTCATTGCAGTCAGCGGGTGTTGCATTGTTTCAGTCCAAGAGAACTTAAATAAAAATCGTCCATCCATTAAAAAAAAGTGTCTCAAACATCTCCGGGGGGGTGAACAAAGGCCTCCAGTAGCAAATCGATGCATTTTTGTAAGAAAAATAACAATATTTAAAACGTAATAATCAATTTAAACTAGCTTGCGCTCACTGTTGTAAACAGAATCAGTTCCGGGTGGATGACGTATGAGGTCAGCTTTGCGCATGCGCCGGTGATATCTCGGTGAAATCCACGTCCCTTTCGTGGAACTTCGAACTGCTTCCTCTAGGGGTCGCTATGGGGAATGCTTCGTCGTGACTTGTGTCTGAAGCATACATTGAAAAAACCCCAACTCGTTGGCCGGCGACAGCCATTACGTCACTAGCTAACCACCATGTGCGACTACAGTCTAAATCGTGCCGGTGAGCTACACACATTCTCTCTTCTTCTTGCATTGACTGTTCTGTTTGAAGCGTGCATTTTCAAGGACAAAGTAAGAGCTATCTATTTATTATGGCGAGCACTAGTAGAGCATTTAGAAGGTGTGTGCGTCCGTGTCATCGCTATTTTACACCAGATGACACACACGATCTATGGGTTGTTTGTTTGGGCGAGGAGCACGCATGTGATGTCCTCGAGGGGGCAATCTGTGTGCATTGCGAGTTTTTTCCAATGAAAAACCTCCGTTCTCGTTTGTCTCTCTTTTCAAGTAAAGAGGGGCAGCCAGCTGCTTCCCGCGGTTCGGGACCCTCCGCTGCTGAGGCACAGAGGAGAATGAACTCGTGGAGATCGCATGTGGATCTGGCCGATGAGTTTGAAAAGGGGTTTCCCTTTCGCAAGCAGCTCATCGGCGGGGGGCTAGAACAGCCCGGAGGATGTTTTCCTCTCTTTAAACACATCTATCCAGGGGGCCGTTAGCATAATGTATCTCTGCGTTAAACAATGCAAAGTTAGCTTTTTTAGAGGTTATACACCCTATTAAAGTCTTTGTGCAGTGTATTGAAGTCCAATTCTGTGGATGTAATAAGTCAGGGCTGCTGTAGTGTAAAAAAAATAATCTACTTGCAGTGATTTATTCGCGACGGGAGCATGATCTTACCGTAACTCCAGGAAGACCTCTCTCTCCTGGGAACCCTCTCAGTCCTGGAGGACCGTCTTTTCCTGGACTGCCCAGAGGACCTGGATCTCCCTGCGGACAGACAGTTGCCAATTTAATATTTTATTGAACTTCAAATATAATGAACAGAAAAATTACACAAAATGAATTCGCAGCTGATGATAATGAGCTCTGAACTGATGAAATGATCCTGAATTATTGCTAGCTTCAAATCCACCGTCGCTAGCGCTGGCAGGTCGATTCAATTAATATTTCATCTGACTCCACAGCATGATTAAAACTGCAGTGTGTAAATTCTTTATAATGAAACATGTTTCCAAATAGATTTTGAACAATCCATCCATTACACTGGTCTGACAAACAAGCTAAAATTTGCAGGACCAAGACAAAGTTTTTAGCCCACATTTTTGGGGGAATCAAGTTGGAATAGGACCCTTTAAAATTTATGAAAACAACATTTAAATACATTCAATATGTTAACATGTCCATCTTATGTTAATTATGCTAATTGCAACTGAAAGACCAAATTTTGTACAGTACCATTCAAAACTTTGGTGTCAGATAGTTTTTTTTTATGTTCTTGGATCACCAAGGCTGCATTTAATAAAATATACAATGAAAACAGCATGAATGACTGAACGATAGTGTACATTATTGGTAGGTAATTGTTGTTAATAAAGTTTTCGCACTGATATGTTGACAGCTCATATTTCAGCACAATTAAATCAAGCCTGCCTAAAACAAGTATTAAGAATACTAAAGTGTCTTGAGGGGCCAACAAGTGCCTTCGAACAGTAAACTGCAATCAGACAGGCCTGCCTGAGGGGCTCAAGAGTGATTTTTGATATTTAAAATAGCTAGAAAGCTTAACACTGTTTTAGCCTTTTGAAAAACCTCCACTTGACCTCAGTGTCTCTGAATTTTGATTGGACCACTGAAAGTGTTATATTCAGCTAATAAAAAGAGGAAACAAATGAGCGAAATCAGGAAAATGACTGCAGAAAGACCGTGAGTCTGACCGCTAAGACTGCGGCAGCATACTCTGCCTCCGGGGTGTTCACTCACGTCTGACAGCCTGTCTGAAGTGGGCCGATCAAACTGATTAAAGTGTCTCCGTTTAGAAGTGGCAGAAATTGCAACTGAGACAGGAAGGTTGGACACTCACTGAAATTCAGTTCAGCCTTTAAAAGCCACGTCTACTAACAATTTAGACTCTATTAAGAAAGGGAATTCAGCAATTTTCCACAGTATGGACATTATTGCTCTGGAAAACTTGAACACACTTGGACAGAACGAGTTGTTGGTCAACAAACTGATGTCCACTGGCTGTTTTTTCTTAAAGAAATAATAACTGGGGGTCATAATCAATAATTTTTAGTTCTGTTTGACCTTGCCTGCTAGCCACTTTGTTTTTAGTTTTCCAATAAGAAAGGATTGAATTTTAGCTTAACTATTGCTAACAAGGCAATCAATTAGTTTCTGTTTGTATTTGCCCTGTATATATTCTATCTGGCTGAAAGTCATGTAAGCATGAACGTCATTCACCTTTGCACCTTCTTTTCCACCAGCACCTGGGAGACCCTGCTCTCCGGGGGGACCAGGGGGTCCAGGATGTCCCCAAATCTCGACCCAAGACCGCTTTTCCTCCTGCCTGTTGGAACCCTTTCAAGCCATTCGACAACATTTTGTTGAGATTAACGGCAAATCCTTCTGCTTATGCAAACTATATATATATATATATCATATATATATATATATATTATATATATATATATATATAATCTATTCATGCAAAAACATAAACACCTACCTGTGGTCCGACAACACCTCCAGGTCCTGGTGGGCCAGTTTTGCCTTGGAAACCCTAGGGGAAAAAATCACTTCAATTTCTGCAAGAAAAGCAACTATCTACTGGTGGACCATCAAGTAAAAATAGATTTTATATGACAGTTTCCCAGGCAAAATGTAGCTGCGGTACTTCACACTAAGTTTATTGCTCTTAAATGTGATAAACAAGCATCTCCTACTGGGCCATGCCATTATTAATAAAGCTTCTGCCTGGATCAGAAATAACCGCCATCTAACATCATAACTCCTTCAGATTTACACATAACTCAGAGGCTCATTCAGTCCCTGAACATGCTCTCTTCCCACAAGTGATCAGTGATGTCTGCTATATGTTATCGCTTAGGCTATTTGGGTGATCTATAAGTGTGAGTGATCAGAAACACTTACAGTTTCTCCCCGCTGGCCAGGGTGACCAGGCAGCCCATCCTTCCCAGGTGGTCCCTAAAACAGAGAACAAAGTACTCTACTGTAAGTAAATGGCACATTTTTCAGCATCTAAAACAGTGTAGATAAACAGGTACTTACAGGGGGGCCCTTCGGTCCTGGGAAACCAACGGGACCCTGGGGCCCTTGAGGTCCCTGAACAAAACAGGAAAATACATTTATTTGGTGAGAAGTTTGTTGTTTTACTTAAAAAATAAGACAACAAAGCAGTGCAGATGGTTTAATGGCAATATCTGAAATGTGAACTAGAAGAAGTGAATATTTATCTGATGATCTTTTGTCTTATAATCTCAGTAAAAGTCCAAAGAATGAATAAATATTAACAAAAACAAAACATTAATAAAATATTACAAGCTGAAACTAAGTGCAATGTAGGAATAGTCAACAGGCTTTCGAAATGCTTAAAAAAGACTTTCAGATTCCAACTGAGAACTGGAATAAACAGGAAATACTGAAAAATAGAGGACCAAACGAGAACAGGATTTCATGGTAGAGATAAACAGTGCAACATCAGATTTCGAGTGATGTGAGCCTTGGACAACAGCCTTCCAGTGGTCTAATGCTCAAGAGCTCTTCATAAATCTATAATAGCTTCCAGACGGAAACACGGGTTTGGTGGTAAGTCCTCTTATCTGGAGTACACCCACATGCTGAGCTAATCCTCACTGTGCTTCCTGCTAAAGCACCCTCTCTGAGCGCTTCAAGCCGTACACCATCTCCCCGTAGATAGAATGATGGGATAAAAATGTTTGCTGCAATGCATTCTGGGTGGCACTTACTCTCTCACCGGGTGGGCCAGGTGGACCGTCGTTGCCTGCTGTTCCCTGTTGGATAATGAGAGAGCGAAGCATAAGGACTGTGCAACGGAAGTGTTTGACAAAAACAAAGCCTGAGGGAAGCAGTACCTTAGGGCCTGGCTTTCCTGTTGGGCCTCTGGCACCTCGTGCACCACGGGGACCCTAAAAATTCAGGATATTTAAGACTCTTTGACTTGCATAATTAAATTCAGCAAAATTAAATAAAAATGGATGGTGAAGTGCTGAAGCAGTACACACCGTCGGACCTCTTTGACCTCTTGGACCAGATTTCCCTGCCACTCCCTTTGAAAAGAAAGAAGAAAAATGAGTGTGGTAAAAATTGAGGGTGAATTCAATAGCTACACACAGCAAATCCAATTGCTGCAGTTGTAGCCGTTCTTTTTGCCAAGATGAGATGGCAGTGTGTACGGGGGAAAACAAGCATTGGATTCTAGGAGCCATGGCAATATTTGTTTCAGATGAGGTGTAGGTGTATTAGAAGCACACAAACATACACACATACACTGTCATTTTGCTCCCTGCTCATGAGCAGAATCTAAACACTTGGAAAAATAGCAGCTAACCTGACATTTAGTTATGAATAATCATAAATGCTTAGGGCACAGTTGCTTTTGCTAAGAGGTTTCCTATGAACAGACAAACCCAAGGTTTGTTTGCAAGTGAGATTCTCATTGAATTAATGGGTGAGACACTTTCATAGGTCCGTTCGCCGCGGGACCCCTCAAGCGCGGGGCCAGGTGCGGCTGCACCAATTGCACAGATTATTGCACTGAATCTTTCACACATGTATGATGCATTGTGCAACTTGTGTTCGTAAGAGTAGGTTTAGACTCAGTACTTAACATAATTTATCTTTAGCATTCTGTTTATGAAATAGTCACAAACATACAGTATCTATCCATTGCTTTGATAAACAAAATATATCTAAAATGTGAATCTAAGCGGAATTTTGACATAGTAAAATGCAGGCTCTCTTATGGAAGGCTTTAGCACAACAATGCTACTTAAGGTTACACTTTATTTCGATAGGCCACTTTAGACATTCTACTAACTATAAGTAACTTTGTAACTACATATCAACTACATGTCAACTAATTCTCATTAATTTGCATCTACATGTTTACTAACTCTCAGAGTAGACTGTTAGTGTAGGTTTAGGGTTAGTAGAATGTTGTCAAAGAAAGTGTTAGAAAATATTAAGCAAACCTTCTCACACACACATCACAGACATACATGCACACACACTTTGTTGCAGATATAGATTAGTTGAAATAAATTTTTTAAGGTGACAAAACGTATTGCAAGTCTTGTCTTTTTAAGAGTGTATATGTCATTTTCAGGTTTCACTGTAATCATTAATCTGGCATAATTGTAAAAACTAATATGTCTGTATGAACAAAATGGTAAGCTATTAGTAAATGTGATTTTAAATGTTATAACAGTGATTTTATAATGTCTTAGCATGAATCCATAGGCAAACCAATTAACAGTACTGTTTTAGGGCATTTAATGAGGCAATTAGTGGTCTTCTGCTGCCATCTAGTGGTTATAAATGCAAGTTCTCATACAACACTTTGTTTAACCTTAATAACTATTATAGTGTTATTTTTTTGCCCAATCACTCTTAAATTTTACATGCTTGTTTAGAATGAAATTATGCATAATTTTACACAGTATTGAGAAGTTGTGGGCTTTCTTTTAGGATTTATAGGCCTTTGGGAACACCATTTAAAGAATGTATTATAAAATGACTGGTTTATAGTGGTAAAAATGCAAATGTTCAACAATTTTTTGATAATTATTGACCTAGAGAGTCTAGAGAATAGTACTGCACTGATTTTATTGATTTTGAGTTTAAAACCTATGACTAGTTCACAAAAGTATTTTATTTTTTAATAATCTCAAATGTTTAATGAACAGTTTGATTGAAAGCATTGGTCCCAGAGGCAAAGTTCAGAATGAGGAGGTCTATTATATGATATGAAGATCTAGTGTTTGTGAAAATATATGATTTTTTTTTTAGCAATTTGAGGCCATTTACCATTCAAATCTTGTGTTTTTGAAGTCGTTTTAAACTGTTATAGCGCCACCTATGGTCCGATCACCCTGAAACTTTGCATGCTTCT
>JADLZN010004799.1:600000-837072 GCA_018155175.1 Sinocyclocheilus anophthalmus
TATGTGGTTAACTGGTTCTTTACTGTACAATATATTGAGTCGACTTCATAAAGTACAATTCTAATTACATATGTTCTATAAAATGCATACATATGGTTCTGAATGCTGGTCAATACAGTGCGTCAGTTGTGTGAAAATACATGATATATTTCCGTATCACCATATCACTATGCAGCACCCATCCACCCATAAAGGTTCTGTATTGGCATCTATGGTTCCATGAGAAATCTTTAACATTGGAATGAAACCTTTCTATTGGACAAAAGGTTCTTTATAGTGAAAAAACATAATTAAAATGTTCTCCCTTTTTAAGAAAAAATATGATTCTCTTAAGAACTGCTTACTGAAAGGTTCTTTGGCAAACCCGAAATGGTTCTTCCATGGTATTACAGCAAAAAAAACCTTTAAGTGTAGAGATCCACTATCAACAAGTGTTGTTTTTGGCGGCCTGTTTTAATTTTAGTTTTAGTCTAGTCTTTGTGTGAAACTGTCATTTTAGTTTTTATTAGTTTTAGTCCAATCATACTCTTTTTAGTCTAGTCAAGTTTTAGTCGACAAAGTCTGAGCATCGACGAAAACTGATGACATTTAGTCTAGTTTTAGTCGACGAAAACTGATGACATTTAGTCTAGTTTTAGTCAATGAAAATTGTATTTTAGTCTCTTTTTAGAAGAATATGCAATTCTATTTAACCCAGTCAATATAGTATAAGTACCTAGTAGTATAGACGAAAACAAGTTTCTTTTAACCAAACCCATTTCAAACAAGGTTATCTTATTATATTATTGTTACCTTATAGACTCAAGAATACATCCATTCCAGACACGAAAGACGCTCTGATTTGAATTTACAACATTTATTTTACCAACCAAACATGTTAGAAATACACACACATAAATTTAAATAAAGACGAACCCGGCTGGCCGGCCATCGTCCCTCTCTGTGTCAGACTTTGTTTGGTTTTCGTCTTCTAAATCAGTGTTTCCCAACCTTTATTTAGTCACGTCACCCTTTGGAAATTTTAACAAATTTGTGGCACCCTACAAAATTAATTTGGTCACAATATTTGAATTTCTAACTTCAATATGATAATTTGAAAAGTATAGATATTTGGTACAACAGAGAAGAACTGCAGAATATAATGTCATACAGATATTTTTAATATAACAAATCACTAGGTAATTTCTAATGAAGAGGACCGATTTATATGACAGATTTTAATTTAGGCTTTTATTCATATGTAAACATTGGGAGATAGTTATAATGGTAATTAAACAAAGTTTTGCTCACTCTGTGTATTTTTGTAGGGCTATTAAGAGTTTTTTTTTTTTTTGCCAATTATCCAAATAATGTTTAATTCTAGAAAGCTATTATTATCAGAGGACACATGAGCATAACGGTTAGCAGATCAATGAATGAGAGGGCAGCGTTACCAGAGTTGCCCATATACCACACCTTGTTACAACACAGTAGGGCTATTGCAGACAGAAACAATACTGTACTACATCGATGTTTCCTGTCAGCTTGATTTTTGAGTGGACTTTGCTGTTCCGATGAGCATGAACGGTATATGAATGGAGCAGTCACATGGGCCGCGAGCGACTTAGCGGAGCACACACGCGCATAGAGCGGGGATAAAGCACACACAGAGAGGGATAATACATACAGTCTACGGATAATAACGCACGCACGCACACACGCACACACACACAACACACACCACACACACACACACACAAGTGAATCCTGAGCGGTGAACTCATTTTCGGCAGCCGGAATTTCTGTGCATCTCTAATTATTGGCGGCATTAGAAATGGATATTATATAATAGCTGCTTTTTTGAACATTTTAGCAATTTAAAAATATAAAAAATATATTTTTTACACGGCACCCCTGCTCGCGACAGACCACGGTTGGGAAACACTGTTCTAAATAAAGCCGCGAGTGGGGCTTTAAGGAAGTGACGTCGCCTGCGCAGTGCGACCTGATGCAGCCCCTGAAGCGACACACAGGAAACAGAAATACTGCAAAATAATAATAATAACGAGACGAAATAACGTTATAACATTTCATTTCGTCTCGTTTTGGTCAACGAAAATGAAGAGACATTTTAGCATAGTTTTTATTTTGTAAGCCACATTTCGTCTCGTTTTTATTCGTCAACGATATTGCATTGTACATTTAATTATCGTCATCGTCACATGACCAGCATTTTCGTCTCTTCTCGTCTCGTTGTCGTCACGTGATAAAGGTTCGTTGACGACTATATTTAGTCATAATTTTCGTTGACGAAAGCAACACTACTATCAACCTCAGTTTAATTTCAGGGAAAATATCTGCTAGTAGCAAAACAGCAATTTAAGCAGTTTTGCTAATTTCCACCATTTTGCTAAATTCAACAAAACACCCTCTAGCCACAAATCCATTCCCAAATATGTATTGGCAAAGCCTAACGTGAACATACAAAATGATTCACAGGCTGAGAGTGTTCCTAATTGGCTAAAAACATGTGAATCATCCCTCTGACTTTTTGTTTGCTATCAGGACATTTTATTGTAATATTTAAGAAAAGCCTGCTTACAACACCTAATTTAAAACAACCTACTTGTTTATATATATTCGTGTGTCCATTTCTGATCTTAAAGGGTATGCACAGAGAGAGAGGGGACAGTGGCAAGGGCCCTTTCCAACTGCTAATCATCGGTGGTCGTGGCAGGGATGCTTCTCTTGCTGAAATGTCAACGGCTTGATCAATGGCGCTCCCTTTTCTGCTCCAGGAGCGAGAACAAGCTTCGTTTGATTACATATTTCTGAGCCGCTTAATGAAGTACATTTACTCTCGAGTTAGCCTTGCGAACATGCCACTAGTGCGAGGAAGGTGTATGGAGGCTTGTTAAAGTGATAGTGGAGTGTGTTCTCGCTACAGCTGAGTGACCTAACAGGATGTATCATTAACCGTGCTAACATGAGCGAGGCTGTTGCTTAGCAAGTCATCCCGACAGATCATTAACCAGGGCCGGCGAAGAGGCTAGCGCTAGGTAGATTAGCATACCTGAGCTCTTGGAATGCTTTAAGATGTCTAAGGTGACATTTAATATGAACAATTATAACTATGATTATAGGTTCAATTCGAAACTAGAACCACAAAAACCAGCTCTTATGACCCAATCGCTAATGGAAATAGCGAATACTTTGGTTTAATACCACTAAAAAGAGACACAACTGATATATCAACCGTCAAACACAACATGCATACACTCTGAGGTCACATGAAGACACAAAGTCTTTCGTTTTACCTTTGATCTCTCCAAAGTTGCCAGAACCCATGGCCAATAGCTTGTCCTTCCAGTCCTTAGACAACAGCCTCTCAATACTGGGGCCCTCTGAAGGGGAGACAGAGAGAGAGAGAGGGAAAGAGAGAGAATTACCACAGGCAGGCAACATCACAATGTAGCTCATTTAAAGTCCATTTGCTGTAATAAAGGCCCGTCTCTCTAATGGCACCAACAGTAGGGCAGGAGGAAGAGAGGATGGAGAGCGAGAAAGACAGAGAGAGAGAGTTGAGCGGCTTCCTCACCTGCTGTTAGCCAATCATTAGCCCTATGCTCCAGCTAACACAAAGAGGCTCTTAATGCACCGGGTACAATGGACACATTATCGAGGCTGTGCGCTTTGTTTTTCTAATACACCCCACAGACCCACTAACCCCTCCACCCCACACGCTAATTACTAACCTGCCAAGGACGGACGTCTCAAACAAGAGAGAGAGGAAAATTACAACAACTCTCAACACCCCATCTGTATTCCTCTCTAACACATGCACACACACACACACCAGTACCAGCATCACCATCACAACAATTAACTGCGATATGAAACAAAACCAGAGGAAGAGAGAAACATAAGGTGTGTATTTGTGGTAAATGACAGCAGCCAGTATTTTAGCAGGTTGAGAAACTACACACACACAACAATAGCAAGGTCATGGGTTCAATTCCATATTATTTTATATGATAAATTGTTTTGAAAAACATATTTAAAACATATTTATTCAGACTCAATAACATTTTAATCATTAATTAAACCCTTCGGAATATTAAAATTTAAATCTACAAAGGCAAAAATACATACAATCATAAACTTGACATTCAATTACAATTTTATTTTCCTTTCATTTTTTCCTTTTTTTTTGTTATTCTACATCCTGTAGCTTAAATAGTAAAGTATGACGCTTGCAACAGCAAGGTCATGGGTTCAGTTCTATGTATCTTTATATGACAAATTGTATGTTGAAAAACATCTTTCTCTCATTTAACTTATGTATTCAGACTCATTTAAATCTTAATCACTAAACCCTTATGAATATGGAAATTCACATCTTCAAAAGCATTAGCATACACATACACATGAACTCTACATTCAATTTACTTTTCTTTTCCACTTCACTTTGAACGTCAAAGGTTTAATACCATATGATTTTATATGATAAACCATGTCTTGAAAAAATTCTCATTTAAATCTTAACCACTAAAGCCTTCATAATATGAAAATTAACATCTCCAAAAGCAAACACGCACACTTAAACACTAATCCACCAAAGTAAAAACACCAGGTGGCACCATTACTAATTCAGCTGGAGTTAGAACACGGAGCACTAACCTGTGTCTTTGCGACTGATAGACTGTACAGGCCCCAGGTGGGCGGCACGCACTTACACTCAAAGACTTGCCAAATAGAAGACAACTTGCCAAATATTTAATGTCTGATTAATGGTCAAACTTCCTCAGTGGCATGTCTGCAATTTAAAGTTTAGCGCATTCTTGTCTCTTGAGTATTTCTGAATATCCTCTGCATTCCTGGTCTCGCCTCTGGACTTCAAAGTTTGACAGTTTCAGGCCTGTAAAAGACAGTCTTTGGTTTATGGACACACTCCCTTAACGTTCAGCCAGTCACCTTCACTGCTGCTGTTTCTACTGACAGCTGTCTCACTGTCACCACAACAGGTGTTATTAGCCCTCGGCTCTCTCTCTCTCTCTTCTATTCTGGCATCTGTGTGTAACAATGACAGAGGCTTTTAAGCCCGAGAGCTTTGACAAGGAAAGGTTTCAACAAATGGCCACTCCGTCTATCCCCCCTGCTTGCTCTCTCTCTCTTTCTGCCTCAGTATGTCACTTTCTCCCTCTCTCTCACCACAGCACTGTAATAGTTATTATTTTTATTTATTAACATGGCCGCTATTGTCCCTGCTGACAGCTCCTTCACTTTAATTATTAATAAAAATAGAAAGCCCTCTTTTATGTGACAGCCCACAGCGGGTATCTGCGCAATCGTTTACTGCTAAATGGACGAAGAAGGAAGCAGATATGCTGATGTATCTGTCTTTCATGGCAGCTCTTGTCTTGATCTCGTTCTTCATACTCTCTTATGGTTTGGGAAGAAAAGGACTGTTGCGGTGCCCTTTTGTGAAGGCCTTTGATAGAAGCACCTCTCACTTTTTTCACTATGAAATATATGACACTTCTGCATATGCTGAAATTGCTAGAATAGACTCTAACCTGCCACTTTATATAAGCATGTAAGTATAATAATAAAAACTATTTGAATATAGTGAACTGAAAATTTACAAATGAGATATCTTTTAATATCCCAGTTGTTTTTAAAATACTCCACTAATATCACAAATGTCTCCTTTAAAGTTTCACATTGTGCTCAGAATACATTCAATACTTAAATTAAACCCATCTGAAAACTGAGTGAGCAAACTTCTAGCTATAAAATGTTCTATAAAGATAAAGGATAAACATTAACTGCCGATTTAAATCCAATATTTGCTATGTGAATAGGTTATCAGCATTAAAAATATGTGCATAACAGAGAGAGAGAAAGAAGTGAGAGAGGGCAAAAACTTTGGGACTGGTTCCATTAGTATATTCCAAATACGGCAGCACAGCTTGTATGCATTAGTGTAAAGGGGTCTTGTTTGTGGCAGCTGGGTGGAACCCTGCATATGCACCCTTCCAAGGTGGGGAGCAAATTTTTGGTGGGACCAGCACTGCCTGAGGGGCACAACGGAAAGAGAACAGTGTGACTCTTGGAAAAACACACAGCAAGGGTGTGTTTGAAAGAAGGAGCGAGTGTGCCAAGATATATTTCAATTAGACATAACATGATTGAAAGAGAATGTTTCCTTGTAATGCCTGAAATCTGAAATATTGTTCCTAAGCAGCTTAAAAAAATAGTGCCAAAAATAGTGAGCAAGTTATGACAGTAATTAGAAAAAAATTCAAATAAAATATGAATAATAGCATTAATAAAATATTTGTAATATTAATAAAAAAAGAGTGATTCATATTTAGACAAATATTTTTTAATAAAACAATATGCATATTTGTTTTTTATTGTCCCTGGACCCAATTTTGGAAACCCCTGGACCAGTCAACCATCCTGATCCATCCCTAGTCATATGTCTCTGATTGTGTCTAGAACAGGATGTTTGGCAGACAGATCTAACAAACAAGCGCTGGGTGTCAGTTGCACACACTCATATGTAAAATGAATATGAGATCACAAACTCACCATCCACCACACCAGCCATGCCAACACGGGAGAGAAGTTAATCTGACAATAATAGGTGAATTATGGGGCATTATTAAAGTTCATTGGCTCCAGAGGACTCCAGCTGCTGGGCAGAGCCGTAGCCAAGATGTCCGGCCACCTGGCCTAAAAGCGTGGAAGAACTGCTCAAGATGTGCCACCACCAAGCGCACTTTCATTCTTCACACACCATGGTCCAACTTAGGGCGGCCCGGGCTCCGTACTTCACAAACAATTTCATCACTCACTCTGTGTTTCTCTATGCCTCGCCGTTGCGATGCTATTTTTTGTCCAAAACACTCTGACTCAGCCCGGCCAACTCCATTTTTCCAATTATCTCATATTTGCAAAGCCAATGAGATGTTTTGTTCGGAAAAGAAAGAGGGGGCGGGGGTTTTGGAGGAGTGGAGAAAAGTGGGGAGATGGAGGGGGAATGAGACAAGGAGAGCCAGGCCCACGGTGGACAACAAAAGGGCCAGTGTCCCAGCGCCAGCTTCACGCGGGTGGGGAGGGCTCACAGGAAAGGCCCTGGCTCGGGCCTGGCCCAGCACGCGGCACCAGAACAGGCTCCACATTGACTGCTCTTGGCAGAAAGCAACACGCTGCAGCACCTCCCAGTCGCCACAGAGGTCAGGATTGAATAACCAATTATACAAGCACCCAGCTAGTTTATCTAAGGTTGGACAGAAAGGATCGTCACACACTTTGAGTTCAGTGCCGTATATATGTCCAACGCGAGACACGCACACACGGGAGTCCAGCTGCGCTTAGATCTTTGTGAGGAATGAATACAAACACCCACAGATGGGTTTCAGTCACGAAACTAGTAATTAAAAACTGCGTTTGTGACTAAAACACTGTAATCAATTAATGCAGTCCAGATCAGTAGTCATTTAGGGTGTCATGTTTAAAAAAAGTTCATGAGATTTTAAAAAGCAAGTGGCAGAAGTTCGATTCAGAAACAAACGTGCTCTGCAAACTCTACTCCTGAATTCCCCTGTCAAATGAAAAGATGATTATAATCACCCTTGATGATCAATTTATGTATGGCTGTTATTTGCCCAGAGACTGTGTTGAAAATTCTTTCTAAAGGACGTTCAAACATCGGCGGTCGCTCGTGTTTTCTCCCAGCGTGGCAGACACTGCGAGACTGAGTTCAGAAACGCACTGAGTAAGAAAAAAAACATTGGACCAAATCTCTCATCAAAAGCCGCCATTCAAGCTAAAAGTCCCAATTATGTGTGCTGATGTAGGAAAAGGCAATGCTTAGCAACACTCTGTACAACATTTACACACACACACACGCAGAGAGAGAGAGAGAGAGAATGTCTTCTTTCTTCTTTTCCCTCAAAAAATTTTCCTGTCTCAGAGAGGTGACACAAGCAGAAAGAAAAAAAGAGAAACATGGAGAGAAAGAGCGCGATGGAGATAAGGTGAGATTTTGTGTGAAGTCGTAACATGTAAAGTGTGTGGAGTCAACGGAAAGAGCAAAGCTGAAGTTAAAGGTCAGGATGTTAAACACCCTTTACAATCAAAGCAGTCACCAGGGCAACAGGGACAATTTTCTAATACAAAATATATAAAGAAAAACACCTTGGCTGGAAAAAACCCTGTTTGTTCTCCCGGTACAGTTTTTTTTTTTGGACAGTACAAAAAAAAGAAGACATTTTGTTCTAGAAACACTGACATCATGGGTAAACAGAACTATATATAGTTAGTACCCATTTGAATTGGTCACAATCAAAACATCAGACCTTATTAATGAAAGGCAAGCAGAACAAATTTCAGTGTAAATTGTTTGCAAAACCATTTGTACATAAACCGATGTACTGCATATGCATACAAATTTTTTTTAATGAACAATTTAAAGAAATTTGTCATTGAATATTTTATTGAATTTTATAGAATGTTGCGATTTGCGAACTACATTTACAGTATGTCCGCATTGTGATACAAGGACCCGCGAGTGCTGCAAAGTGTGCTCTTCAGCTCTAGTCCTCACTTAGATGATGATAAATCAATTTTCTATAAATTAATAGAAAATAATTCCCAACTAAAGTTGCAGGGTGAGATTTACAAATTGAAAAAGTCATTTATCTCTGACGGAATTGTGCCCTTCACATATCTGCAATCCTTCTCTGACAGATGGTGTTGTGGGTGCTTATGTCCAATTTGATTTGAACCAAAACTCCCGCCAAATTTATTCTGGCACCTCTTGCGCGGTGCCAAATTTACGCTGCCAGATTGAAATAACTGCGTGGAGGGCATGACATTGTGAAGAAGAATGTGAGCAAAACCATCACGACGTGTGAGAAAGTCTGAGAAAATGAAGACGTTCTCTGAGGACATCCAAGACTTCAAATCTGGCTGCCGTACATCTGATTATCAGCCATGTTACTGATACGCACACACACAAGCACGCACAAATATATGCCATTTTACATACAGTGGGTACGGAAAGTATTCAGACCCCCTTAAATTTTTCACTCTTTGTTATATTTGCAGCCATTTGCTAAAATCATTTAAAAAAAATTATTTCCTCATTAATGTACACACAGCACACCATATTGACAGAAAAACACAGAATTGTTGACATTTTTGCAGATTTATTAAAAAAGAAAAACTGAAATATCACATGGTCCTAAGTATTCAGACCCTTTGCTGTGACACTCATATATTTAACTCAGGTGATCTCCATTTCTTCTGATCATCCTTGAGATGGTTCTACTCCTTCATTTGAGTCCAGCTGTGTTTGATTATACTGATTGGACTTGATTAGGAAAGCCACACACCTGTCTATATAAGACCTTACAGCTCACAGTGCATGTCAGAACAAACGAGAATCATGAGGTCAAAGGAACTGCAAAGACAGAATTGTGGCAAGGCACAGATATGGCCAAGGTTACAAAAAATTTCTGCTGCACTTAAAGTTCCCAAGAGCACAGTGGCCTCCATAATCCTTAAATGGAAGACGTTTGGGACGACCAGAACCCTTCCTAGAGCTGGCCGTCCGGCCAAACTGAGCTATCGGGGGAGAAGAGCCTTGGTGAGAGAGGTAAAGAAGAACCCAAAGATCACTGTGGCTGAGCTCCAGAGATGCAGTCGGGAGATGGGAGAAAGTTGTCGAAAGTCAACCATCACTGCAGCCCTCCACCATTCGGGGCTTTATGGCAGAGTGGCCCGATGGAAGGCTCTCCTCAGTGCAAGACACATGAAAACCCGCATGGAGTTTGGTGAGATGGTGAGAAATAAGATTATCTGGACTGATGAGACCACGATATAACTTTTTGCCCTTAATTCTAAGCGGTATTTGTGGAGAAAACCAGGCACTGCTCATAACCTGTCCAATACAGTCCCAACAGTGAAGCATGGTGGTGGAAGCATCATGCTGTGGGGGTGTTTTTCAGATGCAGGGACAGGACGACTGGTTGCAATCGAGGGAAATATGAATGCGGCCAAGTACAGGGTTTTCCTGGACGAAAACCTTCTCCAGAGTGCTCGGACCTCAGACTGGGCCGAAGGTTTACCTTCCACCAAGACAATGACCCTAAGCACACAGCAAAAATAACAAAGGAGTGGCTTCACAACAACACTGTGACTGTTCTTGAATGACCCAGCCAGAACCCTGACTTAAACCCAACTTCTGGAGAGACGTAAAAATGGCTGTCCACCAACGTTTAACATCCAACCTGACAGAACTGGAGAGGATCTGCAAGGAGGAATGGCAGAGGATCCCCAAATCCAGGTGTGAAAAACTTGTTGCATCTTTCCCAAAAAGACTCATGGCTGTATTAGATCAAAAGGGTGCTTCTACTAAATACTGAGCAAAGGGTCTGAATACTTAGGACCATGTGATATTTCAGTTTTTCTTTTTTAATAAATCTGCAAAAATGTCAACAATTCTGTGTTTTTCTGTCAATATGGGGTGCTGTGTTTACATTAATGAGGAAAAAAAATAACTTAAATGATTTTAGCAAATGGCTGCAATATAACAAAGAGTGAAAATTTTAAAGGGGTCTGAATACTTTCCGTACCCACTGTATATACAAATAAGTACATGCAAATCATGTACCGGTGTTAAAATAAGCCTTTTTATATTCCATATGTGGCTTACTGTTATTGAGCCTGACTGTTTGGTTTTAAATAGCAGGCTAAGTGAATTAGCCTGAACAGGATAACATCTCAAAACTCTTAAAAGCTAAAAGAAAAGAATTACATATGTTTGCAGACACTTAGGTCTGAAATATAGCATGCAATGAGGCTTATGCATCACATCTATGGGATTATACTTTAAATGTATGCTAGGAGGTAGTTCACTCAAAATTAAATTTTCTCCACTTTCAATGTATGGGAAAAACTACCTAAATAGCTCTTTTTGTGTTCAACTGAAGAAAGACAAAGTAAAATGGGTTTGAAATAACAAGAAGGTAACTACATTTTGAACTCTTCCTTTATTAGTGGATCATCTGCAAAATTTCTTGTGCCACGGTGTGTCAGAAGAAAGGGTTAAGCTGGGCTCAGGGCTCCCCTGTCCTCCAAGCATACACATTTCTCTTGTCAAAGGCATCCTGTTAAAGTAGGCCAGGGCATATTTGTGCTTCCTCCGTGTGCTCTATAATGGAAAATGACACTTTCAATCTGTCTCGTGGCAATAACCCCTCTTCAGCGCGTCTCGCACGCAGCCCAGTCAGCAGAGAGCTGTCATAGCCCCGGGGCCCTGCCGCCACCCGCTTTCATTACATCACTTTAAAATGACAACAAAAGAATACAACGTGTTCGTCTGAGTCTCTGATGCATTAACTGAGGGACAGCAGGAAAAAAAAGGCTTTGGACTGAGGCAACAGACACACGCACGTACGGTTGCAAACACTTGCTCTCACAAAGACGGCATCACAAGAACCACAGACTGAAGCGCATTGACAAGGACGAAAATAAATAAATAAAGTAACAAAATAAATATATAAAATTTGTCAAAGCGTATGACAGAGGCTGCGGTGTATGTTAAAATCACAATTGCTGTATGTCGCGTTGAAGTGTACTGTGGCTTTCAGAAAGCAGCTGTCACAGGCCTGTCACACACACAGGCAGACTATGCTGACATGATAATGCTGCTTTGCATTTTGGAGACAAATAAAAATAAGGCAGGCTCACTCAGAAGTCTCCATTTTAACCTCTTGTCATAACAAACTGCCCCTGGCAGATGAAAACATTTATTACCCATATTACAATTCGCTTCCTCTGTCTTCACATTTCTGAGTTTGTGAAGTGTTCACAAACAGCCTTTTTTTCTGAGGAGGCACGGACATATACTTATCAATAAGCAAAAAGGCTTGGAAAAATGGATCTGACCTGTGCAAACAGTAAGTAGGGAATCTAAAGGCATGTTTTTCCCCAACGCACTCCGGATTTACACTGGATTTAATCGTTGCTGTTGTCTCTGGGTGCCTGGGGCAGTTAAAATGCTCTCGCTGTAAGAATGGCCGGTACTGTGTGGGCTCCATTGCTCCCAGATACTGGTAGCCATGTGAGAGCCATTAGGTGATTGTTAACAGCTACTAAGAAGCTGCCCATGTCCGACCAAAGCCAGTCAGACCCCTGCACCCACCACCCGGCACATCCCTTCCCTCGATTCCTTCTTTCTCTTCATCTGTAGGACAGGAAGAGGGGAGGTGGACAGCGTGGGGGATGGTGATCAATTCACATGCTTTCAAGTTAAAACTTTAATTGCTTGATAAGGTTGGTCATGGGAATAATGCTATTTTTCTATAAGCTATATTTCCATTGGTTAGTCACCAGCAGGGGTATGGGACAACACAAAGCGGCCTGTTTCATCTTAATTTGTTTAGTTAAACCCATACTGTGTCGGACTGTGCAGTGCACTCATAATAATGATAACATTTTAAATGCACTGGAACACGGCACTTTAGAGGTCCTCAAATATAGTTACAAATATACACATGATCCCATCTGTTAGAAGAACCAAAATGTACTGGGATAGATATTAAATTTCCCTTGTTAAACTTCTAAATCTAAAGTTTAGTAAAATAATTAAAAACATAATTATTAACATATGTACATAATCTACAGTTAAAATACTTTGTCAGCAATGATGCATTTCATTGATAAAAAAATCACAGTAAAGACATTTATAATGTTGCAGAAGATTTCTATTACATATATATGCTGACCTTCTGACCTTTCTATTCATCAAAGAATACTGAAAAAAAGTATCATGGTTTCCACAAAAATATTAACCATTTTATTATTAATTATTTTCAACAGAGAAGTGGGGGAGTGGGGGCTAAATCCACGGCTTCCCTCTGTTCTCTTGTCCCTGTGCACACACTTAGGTCCAAAGTTCCTGAAACATCACAGGCCTGTAAGCAAATATACCAAACTCATGACAAACTATACATTCTATTGTGCAAGAGCGCTTATTTGTGCTCTCCGCTCCATCTACCTCTTGCTCTCTCAAAGGTGAGAATAGCCTTACGAGGAGATTAGCACATGGCCCAGCCCTCTGAAAGAGAATTCTCTTAGAAATGCTGAAATCACTTAAAAACACTGAAAACCTGACACACTTAGGTTGGAGTGCTGGCCCTAAATGAAGATAATGAATCCTACATTTCCTCACACACCTGATTTGGGTTTTTTTTGTATTCCCTCTCGACTTGTAATGCATGAAAAAGAGAAGGCATGGAAAAGTAAACAGCCCAAGTTTCTGACCAATCCCTCGATCAACCATTTATCATCCACCAGTAATTAACCCACTGCGTTTTTCTGTGCTCTTGGCATTAAAAATAAGTAAACAGATATTTAAATGTGTGAGAAAGATTTGCCAGAATGTGTAACCTAACTGAGGGGTATGTGAATCCGGATGAAAGAAAAGGAGGTTGAAAAAGATCTAAATGAACGACAGGAACAACACTCTCTGAAACACAGCACCTCTGAGGAGAGGAGGGTGAGAAGACAAGAATAGGTAAAGAGGGGACAGGAAGATGAGGTTCTAGAATTCAATGGCATATTATATATTAATTATGCAATTAAAATATTATATATATATACAGTGGGTACGAAAGTATTCAGACCCCTAAATTTTTCACTCTTTGTTATATTGCAGCAATTTGATAAAATCATTTTCAGTTATTTTTTTTCCTCATTAATGTAACACAGCACCCCATATTGACAGAAAACAACAGAATTGTTGACATTTTTGCAGATTTAAAAAAAAAAGAAAAACTGAAATATCACATGGTCCTACGTATTCAGACCCTTTGCCCAGTATTTAGTAGAAGCACACTTTTGATCTAATACAGCCATGAGTCTTTTGGGAAAGATGCAACAAGTTTTTCACACCTGGATTTGGGGATACTCTGCCATTCCTCCTTGCAGACCCTCTCCAGTTCTGTCAGGTTAGATGTAAACGTTGGTGGACAGCCATTTTTAGGCCTCTCCAGAGATGCTCAATTGGGTTTAAATCAGGGCTCTGGCTGGGCCATTCAAGAACAGTCACAGAGTTGTTGTGAAGCAACTCATTCGTTATTTTAGCTGTTGTGCTTAGGGTCATTGTCTTGTTGGAAGGTCAACCTTCGGACCAGTCTGAGGTCTTGAGCACTCTGGAGAAGGTTTTCGTCCAGGATATCCCCGTACTTGGCCGCATTAATCTTTCCCTCGATTGCAACCAGTCGTCCTGTGCCTGCAGCTCTGAACAAACCCCCCCACAGCAGGATGCTGCCACCACCATGCTTCACTTCACTGTTGGGACTGTATTGGACAAGTGATGAGCAGTGCCTGGTTTTCTCCACAAATACCGCTTAGAATTAAGGCCAAAAAAAGTTCTATCTTGGTCTCATCAGACCAGGGAATCTTATTTCTCACCATCTCACAAACTCCATGCGGGCTTCATGTGTCTTGCACTGAGGAGAGGCTTCCGTCGGGCCACTCTGCCATAAAGCCCCGACTGGTGGAGGGCTGCAGTGATGGTTGACTTTCTACAACTTTCTCCCATCTCCCGACTGCATCTCTGGAGCTCAGCCACAGTGATCTTTGGGTTCTTCTTTACCTCTCTCACCAAGGCTCTTCTCCCCCGATAGCTCAGTTTGGCCGGACGGCCAACTCTAGGAAGGGTTCTGGTTGTCCCAAACGTCTTCCATTTAAGGTTTATGGAGGCCACTGTGCTCTTAGGAACCTTAAGTGCAGCAGAAATTTTTTTGTAACCTTGGCCAGATCTGTGCCTTTGCCACAATTCTGTCTCTGAGCTCTCAGGCAGTTCCTTTGACCTTGATTCTCATTTGCTCTGACATGCACTGTGAGCTGTAAGGTCTTATATAGACAGGTGTGTGGCTTTCCTAATCAAGTCCAATCAGTATAATCAAACACAGCTGGACTCAAATGAAGGTGTAGAACCATCTCAAGGATGATCAGAAGAAATGGACAGCACCTGAGTTAAATATATGAGTGTCACAGCAAAGGGGGTGAATACTTAGGACCATGTGATATTTATTTCAGTTTTTCTTTTTTAATAAATGTCAACAATTCTGTGTTTTTTTTTGTCAATATGGGGTGCTGTGTGTACGTTTAATGAGGAAAAAAAATTAACTTAAAGAATTTTAGCAAATGGCTGCAATATAACAAGGAGTGAAAAATTTAAGGGGGTCTGAATACTTTCCGTACCCACTGTATATATATATACACATACATACATGAGATATAGTTTTATATAAAGATATAGTTTGGGGACAGAAGTGAGCTAAATCTGACAAAATCTCCTTTTGGAGACACACTAAAAGGTAAAAATGATTCATAAATGCATTTAAATGAACATGAATAAGTATATTTACATGTACATAGATACATTTAAATGTAAATTAAAAATACATTTACATGTACATAAATACATTTTTAAGATTTACCTTTGTTTATAGTAATTATAATTTTATTTTCTATATGTCCTAATTTAGATACAAATATATATGTGTTTGCGTGCACAGATGCAAATCAACAGTACTATGTGAAATAATCAAGGTCAGCTGATGTACAGAACACATGCAATAATACACTGTGAGGGTTTATGGCTAGATAAAAACCTCATCAGGCTATATAATCTGTGTTACAAAGCTCAATGAGATCACTGCTTTCAAAGCATAAATCACTTTCTAAGTTCTTTATATCATAAACATTGTTTTAACATTCAATTTCATTTTACTTTTGACTATGCTCATGTGCCGAGGAGTTTCCTTTGTGCGTATGTCTGGATATGTACGTGCGTGTGCAGAACGCTTTGTGCTCGTGACAATGGGCCAGGGAACAGACGGTGAGAGTGTGTGTATGTCATTGGCGACTGCCGTAGACTGGCGGAGTGTGTCAGATCCAGCCTAAAATGACTAGCAGCTGGGGGTGACAGTTGTTTTAACAGCTGAGCTGACAGGATTAATTCAAATGCACTGAAATCAAAAAGTGGAGAACACCTGTTCAGTCTTCCAGCAGTCCCCACGTCCAGGCAGGGGATCAGGCTCGGGCGTACAGCCAGGCTAGAGCTCTCTCTCCCAGAGAAGTGAGCTGGGTGCTCCGCCACCATGGGACAGGAGAAGGAAAAAAAATACAGTGGCCGAATAGGAAGGAGTCCAAAAGCAAGGCAGAAAGAGAGACACATGAAGGGAAAGAGGGAGGATTGGGATCCGCCTTGCTTGTTTCTAAACATCTGGCTTAAATAAAGGGCCTATTTTCTGGCAGGCCGAAGGTTGCTGACCTAGGGCCGCTCAGCAGAGACAGATTGCTTCATTTCAGAGTGTGCTGCCTGACTGCAGGACTGCTGGGGTTAATTCTGAGCTTCCCCCTCATGTTCAAAGACCCCCTACTGGAGCTTCATTCACTCACTGGTGTCCACTACCAGCCTTCAGTTCCATACACTCAAAACCAGGAAGTGGAGGGGCTGTACTGAGTGTGTAATATGTGATGGAGAGTCAATAATTGAGTGTATGTTCTGTTTACAATCCCCAGGGGAAGAACTTAGTTGGTCCTCACATTAAATTCGACATGAAATAGAAATTCACTTATTTTCTAAAAGCATTTTTTTTAACAATTCATCTGTGCATATCAGATTTATAGTTTTTAAATTTTTTATCAAAATGTCATAACTCGATTGAAAATGACAAGCGATTTAGTCCACTTAAACCCCACTCCTTTTTTTACAGTTGACTGCAAACTCACATTCAGATTTGCCTCTATTCAATTAACAACTGATGGATAGAACAAAGTCCCCGCCCTACTTTTTTTTGTACATCACAATACAGATAAAAAGATCTGTCACTACTTCTGTTATATCATGACTTTAAGGCCTGAAACACAGTCTACTCAAGCATGTGAATGACAGTGCTTCTGGTTTCTGGCAGTTCAAGAATTTTACTTAAAAAATGTTAGCCTTTATAACTAGCTACCTGGAAATAACACATTATATTTTTCTCAAACCCACCCTGCCGCTGAATCCTCATTGGTCATGTTAGTCCCAGTGCTGATTGACTACACGATGAAACCGCTACTAACTCCTAAACCTAACCTAAACCCTTAACATTAGTATAGCATTGGTAGCACAACCTGATATATAGCTTTACGTTTTTTCATGACCGGATTTATTCATGATATTTCTGAACTCTAAACTGAAGTCTGAACTTTTCTTAATAGTTTTCTACATAATTGAGTTGACAAAAGAAATCAGCATGTATGTGTACACAACAAGACTGCACTTGCAGTGCATTAGCTAAAAAAGTTTGCGTACTTGTTTCTGGCATAAATTCAAACTGCAAAATGTCCAGACAGACTGACTTCTTTGCGTTTACCTTTACCAAAGACTTTTGTGCGAGTGTGTGTGCACTCCACATGTTGTGTGAAGGTGAGCGAGTGTGTACGCTGCCCCTGACATTTGGCCTGTGCACATCCACTGTTTGTTCTAATCTACTCCAACCCAAGCAAATACACCTAAATCTGCTTTGTAATTTACTTTACATATCCCTTTTTAACTCTGCTGAGGCTCAAGTGAGTGCATTTATGCGTGTTAGAAAAGGAGAGAATGGATTTAGATTTAGATTTACAGGGGCTTGTAACGGATATAAGGAAGAGATTTGCGAGTTGATGCGAGCCATGTGAAAGGCCTCTAATGCCACATCAAAATAACCAAAACCACTGACCCGCAATTACCCATAATGTAACAGCATGCCAAATCCTAGTGGTTCAACCATATGCATATGCCTGCTATTGCCATATTTCCTCTTGTCTCGATTCTCTTTACAGAAATCAAACACACAGTGTTTCTAAAAGTCACCAGTGCGATTGAGGGAATAAAAGTGCTGTGATGGACTCTCACGCGTACGAGATTCAGAAAGCTCTCTATCCACTAAAGCCTGATTATAGAGAGGGGAGAGTGATATTTTATAGAGCTCGCTCAGTTTTTAAAAGTTGCAATGAATATTCATGGAATATTGTATTCCATTATTTAGCATTAGCTTCAAAAATGCCAACACACACAAAATAAAATTAGCATGTTAATAGATATGGGTGTGCTCTGCAAATTAGCATAAGAATCACGCAACTGCTCAACGTCTGAGAGCTTTATCGGTTTAACAACTAAACAAACGGTGAAGAACTCACTTTATTTGCGTGAACTGATTATTTTTTCAGAGGGCAGCCTCTCAGTACCAATTGCATGTGCATTAGCATACACAGACGTTCTTAAACATCTCACGAAATCAGTCATCATCTACACGTCTCCATAAGTAATATTCATATTATGCAATTCATAGGCACATCATCAAATCTAGCCTGGCAAACAGAGCTGCTAATATATGGATTCCTCATGTTCAGACCCTGCATTCAACCATCACGGCTCAGGAGAATTTCCAATTCATGCACGTCAATGACGCTGTGTGCAACTGTCCAAGTCTTGAGCCACAATGGTGTGGCTATGGAACAGTCAGCTCTATAATGGCCCTGCTATGGAGCCACAGTCTAATTCATGAACCTCCGGCTTTTGTGCCTTTCTTAATGCCACACCAGGAGGTCAATAACAAAACTTTCGACACAATCACAATCGCTCACACATAAGTAATGCACAAAGATGTCCTTTTCCAAGTCTCTAATCCGAAGTCCACACTTAAAGTAAAAAAGACCACAGTGCTGTTATGCCAAAAGCTCTAAATGTGTGTGTGAGAGTCCTCACAGCTTTTCCCATTCGATAAGCAGCATTCAGCTCTAATATCACCCATCCAGTGAGAAGGCTCATCCCTATTGATTGTCTTGTGCAAGGCAGCAGAAGAATACAAACTGAAAGGCAGACCCAAACAATTCAATACAACTGACTTGAATGTGCCTTTCATATGCTGGAACAATGGCACACTCACAATAGGGCCCCGTTAACTCTCATGTCTTCAGCTGTTTTGCCAACCTCAAAGGAAAGTACACTGATTTGGATTCAGCCGGAGATAAATAAGCAGGCATGCAATCGTCTACTTGGAAAAAAGGAGGCATCTTGTGCTTTTCTCAGTAAAGACTGACGGAGCTACTGAGAAAAATATCTAGCTTGATAATAGCTGTGAGTTAAAATAGCTGATGTTTTGTTGCACTAGATTCGGTAAACAGAGTTAGAAGCGAAACTTCATTCAGAAGGCGACTTTTTTTCTTTAGTGAGAGCTCAGGAGACTTATTAATCTCAGCTTTGACTCTGATATTTCTACTAAGATTCTTATGCAGACATAAAAATGAAACAATCATTGACATACAGTACAGTAAGAATTCAGAGGTATAAAATGAATGTGAATAGCACTGTGAAAATAATTTGGTTTTGGAAGAATTTGATGAGAAAGTTTTGAGGCTATTATGAAATGTTAGCTGACTTTGGTATTATGTACAAATCTGAGCATAGTTAGAGAGATTATGGAAATTTCTGTCAGGATAAACATCTGAGAAGCAGGACACTCGATTTAGATATCATTTGTAATTTTTCATTCTTATGAGTAGATTTAAATTCTGGCTGTCACAATTATAAACAAAAAAAAAACACTTTTCAGGCACTAATATTAAGAAAAATAGAGCAAAGTCCATATATTTACAGTGATTTATTAGCTACTACATTTCTCCAGGTTACACCTCTGGCAACATTATTTCTTTCATAACCTCTACGGATCCATATTTTGTTTTGTGTTGCTCTCCATTCTCTCTTTTTCTGTCCTCAGTCTCTAACTAAACCCTTGTTTTTCAGAGCACGAGGGAAAGATAATGACAAACAATTCCTCCAAATGTTAATTTATACATTAACTAATTACTACAAAATGCTGGAAATTGCATATGGAAGTTGTTCTCTCACCCACGCTCTGCCTCTTCACTCACAGACACTCTCAGCACTCGTAGCGTGCCCTCCTCGCACTCTATGTGCCTGAATTTGTCTCTATACAGCTGCATATGTAAGTCCTTTGGTAGTTTTGCTTGTTCAATCGGTTCATTCTTACTTGATACAGCATCCTAAAAATCTGCTAAAGAACCTAACTGTGCATTTTTGTGTGTGCGTGCAAGCACATATGAAAGTGAAAAGTGAAAAGTGAAAGTGACGTGTGGCCAAATAGGGTCGCCAGAGGCCGCATAAACCATCATTTCACACACACACACGGTACCTGTGACACCCCCGGAGCTAGTGGGGCATCTTTTTGCTGTGGCACGCGGGGAGCAGTTGGGGGTTCGGTGCCTTGCTCAAGGGTCTCACCTCAGTCGTGGTATTGGTTGAAGAGAGCGCTGTGCATTCATTCCCCCCCACCTACAATCCGATTACCGAGACTCTAACCCGCGACTTTTGGGTTACAAGTCTGACTCACTAACTATTAGGCCACGACTGCCCCCCTTTTTATACCCCAAACATATGTGTGTTTTTGTGTGGGTCCGTTTTATTGTGTGTTGTTTGTGTGTGTGTGTGGGTGTGTGTGTGTGTGTGTGTGTGTGGTTTTGTACGCACTCGCAGCGCAAGTTCGTATAGCGATTAGCAAACCCCCGTGAGACTAACCGAGATCCACTGCTGAACTGCTTCAGAGCTCTTCTACCCCTTTCGTCTTCATGGAAGAATGTATCCGGCCTTCTTATGCTCTCTCATTGAGGGGTATGGATGCGTGAGCCCCAGGCTAACAATGACAGGGCCTAAGTGCTGTCTTATAAAATGCCCCAGTGCCTCTGAACATCCCCCTCACGCACGTCTTACAAAAGACGTACACTTTGTGTAAGTGTGTGTGGTGCAGCTTTGCTCTGATCTTAAAACACCATTCAACGTGCCCTATGGTTCAGTGTCATGCTATAAAACAGTGCAGTTGCACAACTTACAGCCCACTGCGCATTAAAAGCCACCTCCAGTCTGACCCCAGACCGGCAGAGGCAGCGTGAGATAATAGAGGCATTCGGGCAGCAGCTGACCCCAGGATGGGCTTTGAAGCCGGAGCATCCCACAGAGAGAGAGGCAAGGAGAAGGACTCAATTAGTCAAGTCTAAATTGAACCATCAATCTCGGCTCACTCCATGGCCATCCGGTGCGAGGGGGCCAGCACTCGTAAACAAGACCATGCTGTTACTTCTAGATGGCTGTGCGGCATCTGAGGTGGAGAACTTTAAAGGCAACTTTAGGGGAAAATCAAGGAAAGTAGGGTCCAAAATTAACATTCGTCACATATATGCAGAATATTATATGTACTAAGCCACCAAAAATCAAAATATGAAGAATAAATCGCAATACTGTACTCTATGTAATTTTTTAAAAATATTTTAGTTATTTAAAATAGTTATCTAATAAAATATGATAATTATACATAGTTTGTTTATTTTTATTAATAATTCTTATCTATTTTATAATGTAGCCATTTTTATTATAGTATAGATGGATAGATATCTGTGAAACTTTTGCATTATTTTAATTCCTATATATATATACATACAGACCAAACCTATATATATATATTTCATCATTCATAGTAGTTAGTACATAATATTAGCTGATGGAAAGTGTTTCTTAATTTGACCCCGCCATTGACTGTGTAAGCGGCACAAATAAACTTTTATGGATCTGGTGAGATTACTGATGAGAGGAGTGATCTGTTTGTGTGGTGAGACTCGAAGAAGCCTGGAATGTTAATGAGGAACCATGTCTGTAAAGGGCTGTTGACGTATGCTCAGCTTGGAGTCTCTGTGTGTGTGTGTGTGTTTGTTTGTTTGTTTGTGTTGTGTGGTGCGTGTGTGGTGTGTGTGTGTGTGTGTGTGTGTGTGTGCACATGTTTATGTGGTTTATGAGGACACAAAATTGTATAATAACATGGGTATGACATAAAGAACGAGAAGGTGATTTATGAGGACATATTCAGTGTCCCCATAATTCAAAAGGCTTATAAATAATTCAGAATTACGTTTTTTGAAAATCTAAAAATGCAGAAAGTTTCCTGTGAGGGGTAGATTTAGGTGTAGGGTTGGTGTATGGTGATAGAAAATACAGTTTGTACAGTATTTAAAAACCATGGAGAGTCCCCATAAACCATAAAACAAACCTGTGTGGTGTGTGTGTTTGTGTGTTTGTGTGTGGAAAGGTTCGGTGCTCCGGGAACCAAAGCTTGGCCCTACCATGATCAAGCTCAGCCCACGCGCTCAAGGCTGACAAACACATACACACACACGTGGACACTCAGGAGACCCTGAACATCTGTGCCCCACATAACACAGACTGCCAAGCACTAGTGAGGACTACATATCCTCCACAGAGAGCCGCGATCATACCATCAAAGAAGAAAGCTTCTCAAAGATTTGGAGTAGTTCACGATGAGGATGAAGTTCATTTGCAGTATAGCTGTCTAATTGCGGTCAATCTTTAAGAGTGTGTTTGTGTGTGGATGGATGACACAGAAAGTCCTGTGTGTGTGTGTGTTGTGTGTGTGTATATGTGTTTGCTGTCAAGACCCCTGAGAGAGACAGTGCTCCCTCTGAACCCCTGACAGCCCTCCTGCCCTCTTTCCATTACTAAAGCTATAACACACACACACACACACACACACACCACACACACTCCAGCACGCTGCTGCCTGACACACCACACACACGGTGCAGGAAGCTGTTCTTGCTGCAGTTCTGAAATAATTTGCAGTAAGGCACCATGCGTGGGTTGGAAATGAAAAAAAGGTGACTAAAGGGTCAGTTGACCAACATTTGACCATTTTGAGCCAATAACTGCCTGAGCATTGTCAACAGATAAATACACATGGCCTATTGTAATTTTTTTTGGTAAACTTAGCATAAACATTGTGTAAAGCAACAACAAAAAGAAATCAAAACATCACTCGGACACCTCAATGGTTGTAGTTAAAAGTCAATACAGCATTACATATTTAAATAAATAAAACATATATAATATATATAGCTATTTAAAATATCTAAATATCTATAAAAATATAATTGAAAATAGAAAAAGCTACTTAAAGTCACTTAGATAGAATTGAAAAAGGAGATGGCACTCTATCTAATAAGATTTTAAGTTACGAGAGAATGCGAATATGTATTTTTTTAAATTGAATATTTGATAATAACATATTTTCAATTAAATTTAATATTAATTACATATTCAAACATGTTATTAATTTGCCACTTTTGAGTTAATCTTATATGCTATATTATAATGTTATGATGATCATAAATTATATATTAATATTTCTGACTGTAGTTGTCAAATATTATTATATAAGGCCACCCTACTGTCTATTGGTATTAACCATTCATTTCGGTCGAACAATTGTTTTCCCACCTGCAGCAATGCAAAAATGTGTTTGTGCAGTAACAGGTACATGCGGAAATTGTGTCTGGATGTGCTGTATCATTGAGGCCAGTTGATTAGGGACGCTCGTTTACAAAGGCCAAATGCTCTGCTCTTGGTCAAACACACGCACACACATACTTGCCTGACCCAGTATAAGTCTGGTTGGTATCTGGTCGTAACAAACGACTCAGCTCGGGCTGTTTATCTGAGGGGAAGTGGAGCAGCATGGGGGGACAGGTGAGCAAACGGTTCGCTAACACGCTGACTAACACACTCCCCATTTCACACGGGGAGCGAGACGCATACGGCCCCCTCTCGCTTTTCTCTTACTGTTTTCTGACCCATTTCCTTTCCTCCCTGCCTTTCTATTTTCCCTTCACAAGCCAGAGCGCGAGCGACTTTCGATGAATGTGCGTGTACATGCGAGTGTGTGATTGATCCGGCTAGAAGCAGCGTGTGAAAAAGAGAGGGAGGGCGGGAAGAGAGACAGAGAGAAAGGGAACGGTATAATAATACGGCCCTTTCATAATGATTAAAGCATTCATTAATTTTTCATCATAACCTGCCGTTTGCAGCTAATGGTCTTTGTGAGGTACACTAGCAAACAATGGACAGGCCAGTTGAAAAGGGATTTTTATCAGGCTATGAGAGTCCTGGCTCAATGCACTTCCCACCTCCCTCTCTTCATTTCTCTTTTCTTTTCTGCTTCTTTTTCTCTGTGTCTGTGCTTCTTGAGGGACCGGGGCTTCTTTTGTTAGCACATTTTATTTGAACAGAAAGTAGAGAGATAATGCGCTACTGCTAATGGACTGTCTTTTGGTTGCTTGCTTGCTTTCTTGTTCTCAAGAGTTCTATAAGTATCTTATTTGTCTTCTTATATTTTTCCTGGCTTCCTATATACGACAGCTGTTGAATTTCATAGCCAGACTGTTGGTTTGACCTTGTGGCTTTCTCCAATGTAACTATTTTCTCTGACATAACTATTAAAATCAAATGTAAATGAGGCTAAATCCCCCTTGGTTTCATAGAATAGGATGATATTCACACAAATGAGCAGAATCAGTGCCAGAAAAACTCCAACGCCTGCCATTTACAAAGACGTACACATCATTGGCTAGTAGATCCTAGCTAAAAATGCTTAAAGTAAAATAAAATAAAAGTAAAAATTCAATATCTTTGGGCAACTCTAAATATGTTACTAAACAAGTTGGTTAACAGTTACACAACAAAAATAAGCACATATGGGAGCAAAATTGACAAACTAAAAGGAATTTTGGGATAATACTGCCTTGAAGAAAACTAATTCTTCATGTTTAGGGCTTCACGGGGTACAGCAGTGATCACACAAGATGAACTGCAAGCCTAAAGCTCTGAAGTTTGTGTGTTTTCTCACCCAAGACATTAAAAGTAATGTTTAAATTCTTTATAGGGCAAATGTCTTTATGAAACGTGAATTTGCAGAACTTGAACTTTGGTATGCACAGCGAAATGTTGTTGCATCAATATGAATGGAAGTCAGTGGAGCAAAATCTAGTGTGACCTCACCCTAAGACAAAGCACGGAGTAAGGCAACAGTTGTACAACACCTCCACACACCCATACATACAAAAAACTGAGCATGTTAAACCCTGCTGTATATAAATGCTACAGTGAATGCTAGCTTTTATTTTTGTATCTACTTGTCTATTCATCCATCCATCCATCCATCGTCAGTATGTTCACATGTGTATTTGCACACAGACTGGCTAATTCACATAGGGAGCAGGTTCTGATTATTCATGAGGAACTGGCCGCTAATTACAGAGCGAGTGTGGTGTGATGTAAGAGACCAAGAGAGAGAGAGATCCTGTGGAAGGAGCTGAGAGCCGTTCTCTCAGTTATCAGACTGAAATGAATATGCAAAGTGTGGCACACAATGGCTCCGAACAGCTGATCCCTGCCTGCTTAAACAAAGGTCTGACTTTATCAACAGCTCTCATTAAGCAGAATTTGTTAGTCAGGAATGATGGGTATATAGATGGAAGAAAGAATGAGTGTGTGCGAGTGAGTCAGGGAGAGAACGAAAGAGACAGAATGGGAGATGCTCTCCGTGAAATCCTTCACACTTTCAGCCAGTATCACATTGTAATTTCATCACAATAAGACACACATGTGTGCCAATGTCTTCTGAAAATCTAATACAGTGAACTTTTTCCACCGACAGGGTGCCAGTGCTGGTTTCAGAGCCGATGCCCAATCTGGACCTGTGCCATGTGCCGTTTCAACACAGAAAAACTGGTTCTGGAAGAAAAAACTTGGCTGCCCAATGGCTCCTAAAACCTGCTGGTCTCCAACTTTTCAGAACAACAACAACTCAAAGCTAGATAGCTCCCACTATAATCAAAAAAACTCTCTACACTGGAAAAAACCCTGATGTGACAATGCTAAACAGCTCATGCTAAAATAAAACGATTGTTATCACAAAAAATATAAAAAGACTTTAATTTAATCAAAATGTTTAAATATTTAATTAAATAGATTAAAATAAATAATAATGTTTTGACGAATTTTTCTAATAATCAATATTTCCTGCCATTAAAAGAGGCTTGTGAGAGTATAATGTAATGTTTCAGGAAGTAATGTAATATAGTCTGCCTCGCATCATCCATTGGATGCGGCACCCCGTGTGTTGGTTGGTTGAGGTAATAGACCCCCCTTCTCCCGCCCCCCCAAGCCTTTCTTTCGGCTCATATCTTTTACTCCATTTTCTTCGCATGGATTGTAAGGACGCTTGGGTGTACAAAATCTCACAATTTTCATAAAGCCTATGTAAATGCATCATTCATTCATTCATTCATTCATTCATATAAATTATAAACAATTTCTTTCATGACATCAAAGATTTATAGAATGAATGGCTATGGTAAAAGTTTTAAATAAATAAATAAATAAATATTTTTCCCATGCCATTAAAAGTAGCTAGTGATAGCATAATAAATATATATTAATTCTTTCAATGACATCAAAAGTATTTATAAATTAATTGCTATGAATTTTTTTATAAATACATTCATCTTTGCATGGCATCAAAAGTAGCTTGTGATAAAGATGCTAAATTAAATGATTTTGTGTTACTGTATGTTCTCAAAATTCACAAACAATGACCACGGTATGACATGTTCATTACTGGACAGGTTGTATCGTTGTTCGGCTCTCAAGACTTTGAAAACACGCTGAAAATTTGAGTGAAAAGTGATGATGTGTGTCAAAACATTTTAAATTCTCCCTCACTCACCCTCTGGCTCGTTCTTGATGAGTTCCTCCATCTTGCGCTGTTTGATTCTTGATGCCATCACCGGACCTCTATGTCGCTTTCGCGCCAAGTGGCCTTGCCCTTGCGTCTCCCCGGGGTGCCCAGAGCCTGAAGCTGATCACTCTTGGGTCTCTCGCTCCCTTGGCCGCATGGACCCCTCCTCCTCTTCTGCTGCTTACTGGCACTGTTAGGTATATCGAGTTTTGCTTGTGTGTAGGGGCTCGAGGGCCCACCTTTGCTCTTACTGCCAGCCCTGATCTGCTGTACAGAGAGAACGGCCGATAAAATAGACAGGGTTTGTCGTCGTTCCATCCATTTACTTACCTACACCCACTTTGCTCTTCGGCCTCATCCCTTGATCTTTTTCACCTCGCGTTATTCAATGGTTTTCCTTTTCCGGAGCTGCTTTTTTTCATCCTTCACGTTCTCCGTCCGCCATTCTGCCGTCTTTATCTGCTGTTACTTGAATCTTGTTTTCTCTCTCTGTCTACCTTTTGCCTCTCTGTCGCGCTTTCCTCTTGTCGGTCTGAAGTCGCTTAGACAAATCCTGAGAGATCAGTGTCTGCGAAAAGTTTCAGTCGTTTCACTCATCACAGGACTGTCTCTTCTCTGAGAAGGAGCTTTTCTCTCAGGTGTTCTTTGAATCAGCCCCTTTTTTGTTTTCCCCCAAACACACAAGAACGTCCAAGTTTTTCAACCGCATTTTTTCTTCTCTTCTTGACCAACATGACAGCTGTGATATCAATCACCATCTTCGATATTTCATGCATTGATCTTACGTCCAAATTTATAACAGTTCCCATCTTATGGTTTCTTATGTAATGTGGCTTGTACACTATACAAAGTGAAACTGTGCAGTTGTTGCCTTAAAAAGGGCTATTTCTAACTAATTATTATATTTATTATATATAATTATTATACGACATTTATTTTTTAATATTGGTGTTTTTTGCTTATGTAAGTATATGTACACATACTGTAAAATGGGTGGAGACTTATGATTATGAATTATCACACACACCACATTACTTTCGCCCAGCTCCAGATCTCCTATATAAAGTTTAATTACAAAACAAGTCAGGTATTTAGAGACCAGGTCAACAGTCCAAGTCCTTTAATCAGGGTTAATCTTTGGTTAATCCACATCTATTATCTACCTTACCACCCGCGTGACTGACAGCAGCCGCAGCCAATTAGACAATAGCATAATCCCACTGACATGTTTGGATCCAGTGACCAGATTTACACCTCAACAATCAACATCAGCTACTTTGTGCCACCTGCATCTGTCATGCAAAGCAAAATGTCCTCAGTCCAAACTGAGGTTCACAAGATTGATCAAGTTTTTATAATTTTATTTTAATAATGACATCTGTTTTTAATCATTAACTCAGAGAGTGAACAGAGAGCAGCAGATGGTTCATTTACTAAAGCTTAATGCAACACGAATTACACAAGACTTTCACAAGACACAGAACAGTGGCAAATACAATTTTATTTATATCGGTAGAGTGAGACTGTTAGCCCCTCAAACAAAAGAGTTCATTATATGCAACAGAAAAAGATTAAATGCATAGAAACCATAATAATAATAATGTATTTTATTTTCATTGTATGTGCTCTTTACAGTGTTTTCATACTATTTAATTATAATCATGAATTTTTATGTTGATAAAATTATTAAATGACTAAATGTCTTAACATTTTTTAATGTTTTGACATTTATTTAATCTCAGACAATTATACGCAATTAATTTTTAATAACTACTATTTACAAAACCATTAAGTTTATACAACATGGAAATTTTAAATGCAATGGAAATGTTTTATTATATTTATTAAGTTTATCCGTTTTTATGTTATAATACTTCCTTTATACGAGTATTTAGTCATAGTTTTTATACAGTACTATTACTAAAAAATATATTCTCTTTAACATGTTTTTCTAACTGTTTTATAATTATTATTTTTTTAAAAAAATATATTTTATATATAATTATTTTTGTTCATATATTTATAATATTTTTTATATTAATAAATTATTAAAAAAAGACAATGTTTTAACACTGAATGTTGCCATTTAATTTATTTTAGCCATGTACATGCCATTTAATAACATCAATAACACACAAAACAGACAAATAAACCAACATAATATTCAGATCTAGTACATACAGTTGTCAACACTCCATATATCCAGTTATACTGAACATATCACACAGATTGACTCGTCACAATCCATCATCATCATCATGATAATAATAATTACGGTAGAACTAATTAAACAAACACTTTCACTTACTACAAATGCATACCGAGAGACATTTCACGTTGATACTCATTCACAAACAGACTGATGACTGGCAAGCTTAAAAGATCTTAACAGGCTTTTATGATACACGGAAAATATGACAGCTTGCATACTGATTCCCCCCCTTTTCCGTAATCTGCCTGCAAAAAGGCACGTTTTTCCAGACACACCCCTCCGTTTCATCCCTCTTGTCCCCATCAGCTCCAGTCAGGCCATTCGAACTGGGATTAGGTCACAAATGACCAAAGCGGTGCATGATCACCCGGTCACTTGCAAACAAAACTGTCAACTAGCTGTTAAAGAACTAACAGAGAAGAAAGATAGAATGAAGAGGGGAGGATGAGAGAGAGAAAGCTAGGGAGAGAGTGGGAACGAGTGGCAGAATGGCAGGCGTTTCTCTTTGCCTGCTTTAGTGTTGCATGCATCTTAAAACACGGTCACACCTGTCACTTCCAATCTATCTAATCCACTGCATACTTCAAACCGCAGCTCGCGTCTTTCTCCAGAGATGTCTAGAAAACAATTCAAATAGAAGGTGAGATGGTGGCGGAGGAAACTGTATTCCTTCGCTTTTTCATGTCCTTGGCCGTGACACTAAGTCTCGGACAGAGGAAGAAGCAGATGAGCTAATGGCTTATTTGTTGCTTTCTTTCCCCCATCTTTAAATATAAGGCAGTGAGTAACAGGTCTACAGTAGGGTTGATATTCAGGTTAAGTACCCCTATTTTGTCCATTGATTACGTGTGTGTGCATGATTTTCTGCCGCACATGAATAAGTGTGCAAAGCTGAGTATATGTATTTATATGCATTTCTGATGTGCCGTTCTGTGCGGTGTGGGCGGTTCTTCTTTTAGTTGTGCAGATGTCAATTATTCGTGGAAAGGCTGAAACTGCGTCTCTCTCCACGACCCTCTCTTCATCCTTAAACCACGACAGCATGGCGACAGAATTAAACAACTTTTGTTCTCTTAAGCTCATGTGTGACAGGAGCACATTTAAACACACTTCAACTCTTGCCAAGAAAGCAAAATGCCTTCTTTCCCCCTCTAGTTTTTTCCTCTCGTCTTCTCCCTTCAGCACAGATGCCAGCGTTCTTCCAAATGCCATCTTTTTTCTCCCTTTTTTTAATGTTTGTCCTGCCTGTGCTCCGCAGGATTCCAACCTGTTTCCCTCAGAGTGTTTCTCTCACTCCTTCTCTCTCACGCTTCCATATGCTAACTTAAATCCTGTTATTTTACGGATACAGGTAGCATCTAGCTAATGAGACTAACTCAATGCACAGCCGTGTGATTCTCTGGCTTGCGTTCACCACGCGCTAGGCAAATAACCTCTACGCTTGCTATCAGTTAAACTGTCAAGAGTCCTGCTGCTGAAACACACACGCTCGAGTTGGACATCTCTCCTCTCCTGCGGTGCTGATGCCTCGTCTGTTGTCTTAAGCCCATGCTGCTGATCTCTACCGTGTGTTCACAATCCGCTCACCTCTAAACCTGGCTCAACTGAGCTATTGTCAGCCCTGATCCTGCCGTGAGCGCACACGCGCACACACACACACACACACAGGTTTGTTTTTATGGTTTATGGGGACTCTCCATAGGCATAATGGTTTTTATACTGTACAAACTGTATTTTCTATTGCCCTACACCAACCCTACCCCTAAACCGACCCCTCACAGGAAACTTTCTGTCATTCTTCGAGTTTTCTTCACACATCACAATAAACTACTTCTTTGAACATTCTTTCGATCCCTTTTTGTGATTACGGGGACACTTACTCGTGTGATGATTTGTGGTTTCTCGATTGAACGATCCCCTTCCTCTTGTAGACCTACCTATTTCCTTACCATGCTTATTATCTGAAATTTTGTGTGTCCGCCCAACACATGCCCCACACACGACACTTTTACACACACACACAGATGAAGATTTACAACGCTTCACATACTTTCAAACACCTTACATTGTCTCATTCCTGTCCTTCAGTAGTAGAATTCACACGAGGTTATGCAATAGAAAAAGACATAATTAGATTTGTGTGACACTACAATTTCGATGTATTGTCGGATTTGTAGAAACCTTACACATAGAAGAACACAAATGAATATTTGTGACACTGAAGCAAAACGTTCCACATAAAAAACAATTGATAAAATTTGAGTTCAATTTTATTTTTACTGATCTGACCATTTTGGCCTTGGATCAACAATACAATTCTATAAATTATTTTATTATAATCAAATTATTATAAAAACTGATATATATTTATAGTATATTGTAAAACCAATAAAAAATAAAAAGTATTACATTAAAGTATTTAAATTTAAATAAAAAATATAATGAAGTTAATATACTAACAATATATTATTAACTTTTAATAATTTTTGGGTGGAAGCAACTAATCACTGACTTTCTATTGTAAAAAGGTTTTACAAGCAAATCTTTATGAACACTGTACGGAGTCTGTTTCATCAGGGTATTATTTGTTGTTTTCGAATCTGTAAAAGGCTGTAACCATTTGCACGGCCCCTAAGAACCAATTCGTTAAAATGTGGAGAATGGACTCATCATTCTCATATCAGAACACGTCTTCCCTTTAATGCCAGCTTCCTCATTAACCGACACAATAGTGCGTAGTGTGTGTAAGGCTCTTCCCACCTTGTCAAGTTTCAAAGACCTTCTCACTACTTGTATCCCGGCGTCCTCCGCTCTGTCTCAATAATACCTGACAGATTTTACGAGCCCTGCCTGGGGACGTCGTCACCAGATTTCTCATTGTAGCAGGTTGCAGGTGCTATTTCAGCTTCTCTGCTTGTATCCCTTTCCACTTCACGACCTGCAGCGTCTCCTTCTCGTTTTCCCTTCTCTCAGGTGATCAGACAGTTCAGCGCCGGCTCATTCTGAAGCACGCGGTGTGCGTCGGTGCGACCGGTTAATTTACTCGATATGAGCGCCAATTATAGTTGTAAATGCGGTCCTTTCGTTTCCCTGCGCGTTTACCGCAGGGACTTTCGGCCTGAGTCGATTACACTTCCCTATCCTTTATACATATTGCGGACAAGCCTTCCTCCTCCCCTGCTGAGTGTCCCTCATCGTTTGTCAAATTTCTCCGTGGCTTCTTCTCACATCACTCTTCTGACATGCCTAGCCTGCCTTTCTCCGGCCAAATCCCGTCCTCGTGCTCGTGCGGATCACGTCTCTTATTTAATCCACACAAATAGCAGGGGTCGCATGTTTTTTGTAACGCTGCCATGTCTGTCATGTGTCGAACGCTGCAGTACGACAGCGATCTAGCTCTTATCACAGTATGAAGACATACAATCTTACAACCGACTGCACTGCTGCGTGATACATCATTTATTTCCACAATTCGGATAATAGAATACACACACTCATTGTAAAAAAACAAAGTCAAAAATTAAACTTGTTGGTTTCACGATGCAGCCAACTCTGCTATAAATCTGTCCAAGTCTGAACTATACACTATCAAAAAAAATTGCTAAATTTTTTACTGGCACTTTCGACCCGAATTCAAATGATTCCTATCATTTGTGCATTACCTCCCATTCACCTATTCAACTAAGTTCGTATTGGCATCTGGTTCCATAAAGAGCCTTTACTTACTTCATTTGGGAACCTTTCTCTTTGAATTCAAGAAAGATTCTTTAGTCAGTCTTCTGAAAAAAAAACTGTATTTTAAAGCTGTTTTTCACGGTGTGAAGGTTGTCTTGTGAAGAAAACTACTAAAAGGGCTCTACAGCATCACTGAGAAAACCTCCTTTTGGAACCTTTATTTTTAAGAGTGCTTAGTACTTTAAGGTACCAATATGCACCTTCCTGAAAGGTACAATTTTTGTACCTTTCTCCCCAAAATATAGTAGTTTAACAGCAAGCTACTCTACAAGAGAGAACCGACAGTCATAAACAAACACACCACGCTGCAAGCTGAGTGTATAAAGTGAGAACGAAGGAGACGCTTGAGAGAGAAAGCTCGAGGAGACTTTGCTTTATTGTGGGAAACGGTTCCAAAACTGCAGAGTCCAGCGTGCCCTGTAATCACAGTTAATTGCAGAATTAGCTTTCTGTTAAGTTCCTTAAGTACTGATTCATTGTTTTACAGCCGGATTGATTCCTAAAGCCTGTGGCGACATAAGTTTATCGTGAGAAAGAGATAGCAGAATCGGGCGAAAGGTCACTGAAGAGATACTGGAGCTCATGTGCGTGTTCACGTGAGGATGACAATCACAGGGTCCATCTCACTTATATTTCATCTTACGTCTTTAAATAAACAGCTTTAGGAACATCTGATACAGTCTGTATCCTTCATGACTACAATGACCCATCATGAACTCACACTCCAAAATGACACATGAACTGTTAAGCATGAGTCATTTTGGCCACATTCAAAGAGACGACCTGTCTCGTTGCATCTGCCTGACATCATCGAAGCGTGATGGCATTTCCACACCAAAAGTGCAAGTGAGAGAGAGAGACAATGGGAGAGACTTACTCTAAGAAGGAGGAGTCAATCAAATGCATATTAACCAACTGGGAGGGGCTGATATGGGCTTTGTCCAATCGTATGAGAGAGGTTTGAGTGTATTCGGCACCTCGTGGGGGGGCCGACTTACCATGTTCGCGTATAGTGTTGGGGGGCTGTCGAGCAGTTGTGGAGATCGCGGGGACACTTTGCTGCAGTACGAACTCAGGGGCAAGTGAATGACAGCATGTCCGTCAACCTCTTCATCCTCCAGTCGCTGTCTACTCGTCGCCATGACTACCTCTCCATCTGTTCCCCCATATGGAGAGGCTGGTCGCTTGGAAGACATCCTGGAAAAAATGAGAAAGGAAAAGTGACTGAGGCATTCAGGAAAGACATGGCAGAGACAGAGACGTGGCTCTTGTTTAATTGTGAGTGACATATACGGGAGAATTTCAAACACACACACACACACCTGACACACACTACTCGCATAATGACAGCCATCAATGCCATAGCTTTGTCCACATCCATCCTTCCATCAAAGAGACGTCCCACCTACACTATCACAGAGCCATTTACTGTAGCAGCACAGCACACGATGTGTTTAGCAAGCCTGTTTGATGTAAAGACTCGAGCGGCCCATTAAAGAAAAGTGCAGACGGCCCAGCGCACATCAAATATCAGGTTAGCCAAGAACACAGACAGACAATGGTGTGTGCGTGAGCACCGTGTGCCACAGTAGATGTTAATGACAGTGTATATGGTGTTGACAATGCCAGAGAAAATAGGCCTTGATGATGGTCTGTGTTCCTCTGATACCGTCAGGAAGAAAAAGCATTTATTAAATGAACTCTCTCTCCTACAATGCACGGGGTGGAAAAATGAATATGCTCTTGTAATAAGATTTTATCTGGCTTACGGCATTGCCTAAGTGCTTTCATAGACGCTTCTCAGCCTTGGGGCTAGTGTTACTATGGCCCTGGGGTATAAGTACCAGTCTTTTAAGAGGAAAAAGACAGACAAGGATAAAGAGAGATGGAGAGAAGTACTTTTATTTGGCTCCTACTCTGCAACTTAAAGAACTGGCAAACACATTTTATTTGACTGCAGTGTTGTATACTTTGCTTTTCCCCAAAAGCTGTTTAATAATCCAAGTATGGAACCCCATTCCTTTACTATACATAAATATTATATATCATAATTATTAAATATATACTACATACACAATTATTTTTAATTGCAACTTAATATCTCACAATTGTGACTATTCCTCATAATTCCTAAGTCTCACAAGTGTAACTTTATTGTTCAGTATTGTAACTTTATATCTCGTAATTGCAACTACTGCTATGGCAACTTTATATCTCACAATTTATTTTAATTTTTTTATTTCTCACAATTTTGACTTTATTTCTCTTAGAATTACAACTGTCAAGTAATTTTATGACTCATAACTTTATCTTACAATATCTTTCTATATATCTTAATATAACTTTATATCTCATAATTGTGAATTATTTCTCGTAATTGCTCACAATTGTGACTTTCCAATAATTATGACTTTCTCAAAATTCTACTTTATTTCTCATTTCCTGTAATTGCAACTTTTTTCACAATGTGACTTTATATGTCATAATTGTGAATTATTTCTCGTAATTGCTCACAGTTGTTACTTTCTCATAATAATGACTTTATGTCTTCAAATTGTGACACTCATAATACTGACTATTTCACACAACTGTGAATGTATTTCTCATTATTGCAACTTAATTTCCTGCAATTGCAACTTTTTTCTCAATGTGAGTTTAAATCTCATAATTGCAAGTTCATATCTCATAATGTCACTTCATATCCCGGAACTGCGACTTTATATCTCACCCGTGATTTTAGAACTGACTTTACAGCTCACTGTTTACTTTAAAAACTTTCTTTTTTTACATTTTATATCACAATTACTTGATATATTTTATGATCTAAGGTAGAAAAATTTGATTTACATATAGTACAAAGTTGGTGCAATAGAGAGGTTACTTTTTGTAGCACGAATATCTTTCATCAACTAGCATCCGCAGTCTCGGGTACAGTCCAGGTTGCGTGTGCTGAACTGCATGGTATTCTCATAGCTCTGGTCTGACTCAGACGCCACATCTGGTGGAGCTCCTGAGCACTGCTAAGGTTTCTCTTTCTCTCATTTACTGCTTATTTGGTTTAGTTTAGCTGTAAAGACAAACATCATATAATGTTTCTAACTGTCTGGACGGGATAAATAAGACTGACCTCAATCAAACCCAAGGCTGGCAGCTATGGCAATAATGAGAACAGGCTAAAGACCACTTCGACTACACTCTTAAAAATAAAGGTGCTTCACGATGCCATAGAAGAACCTTTAACATCTGAAGAACCTTTCTGTTTCACAAAAGGTTCTTTGTGGTGAAAAAAGGTTCTTCAGATTATAAAAAGGTAAGAAAGAGATGGTTCTTTAAAGAACCTTTGACTGAATGGTTCTTTGTGGAACCAAAAATGGTTCTTCTATGGCATCGCTGTGAAGAACCTTTTGAAGAACCTTTATTTTTAACTGTATAGATGAGATGAAGTGAAGAGTTAAATGATAAACTATGATGCAGATGTCATACTCCTAGAGTCTGACAGTAACTGCTTTGCCATAAACACTGTAACACAGGTGTGTGATATGTACAATTGTGAGTATTAGTGACTATATCTGTGTTAATTTGGCTGTACGAATGTGAATGTGTGTGAATGGGGTACCTTGGCTGTGTGCTGGTTCACACTGGGGCAGTAAAAGCAGTCAGTGCAGCTGTATAAACTGCAGTTGGGCCTTCAGAGCCGCACGGCCTGTCTACCCCTCCACCAGCACTGTGTTTACTCTACCTCCAGACACTCACACACACTGGGCCCTTTTGTTTCACTCTGACACACACACCTCTGTGCCGCTTTCTCTAAGACACCAACCCCCAACACACACATCAGGACCAACAAAGACACATACATGACCCTCATCTAAACGTAGGCAATCGAGAAACAGTTCTTATTGGAACCAGCAAATTGCCTGTCACATCTAATTCGAACCAGAGAACTGTTGTCTTAATAACTGTTTAGTTAAGGTTTGTAGTAAAATTAATACTTTAAAAAAAAGTAGAAAAAAAAAATATCGAAATAAGTAAAACAATGGGTGAGTATATAATAACTAAAAAATATTTTTTTTTTAAAAAGGTCAAATACTTCCAAAACCGTTCTAAAAAGAATCATTAATGGAACCAGAATTATTTAGTGGAACTGGATTTAGAACCATCATTTTTCATGACTCATTCTCAAGGCAATATTCCTTAAAAAATAAAAATACTCAGGAGTGAATTTTCAATTTAAATATATCTCCAGCATTCAATTTACAACTAATTCACAGCTGTTTCCTATATCTGTGCATACCTTTAGACACGACTGCATTTCTTTTCCGCTCTTCCCTGTCTCACGCACTCTTCCTTTTGCCTCTTTCTTCCCTACTTCCTTGCCGGCCCACTGACAGAGGCTTTTCACAGCTCCTCTTGAGCAATAAAATGTCTATTTTCCTGCGAGCCTTTGAAGTATAATTACTATACAATTCCACTCCCCAGGTGAGCAGGTTATAGCCACTATTTCATTTAAAGTTGGCAGACCTGTCGTGGTGGAGAGTCTACATGAAACATTTAAAGCTTGTCGAGATGTTGGGATTAAAAAAGAGAGGGTTTTATTAAGCAGATAAATTGGCAGAAATGCTGGTCTCCAAGGTCATAATTAGCAGCCATTAGCATAATTTCACTCCATCCTTCTGTGGTTCCAATAAAGGCCGGCCTGCCAAACACACAGACCTTGTCCACTGACACACACACACACTCTCGCTAACACAACACAGACGCACAAAGAACAGTCTCTGAAGCTAAGACTTCCTTACAGGCTAGTCATGTCTGCTTATTTGCATTGTAAACTTTAACAGCAGTCGTCGCTCATTATCTGGTGGATTAATAACTTTATTGCCTTTCATTTTCACAAGGCTAAGAATTATGTTATTCATAAACAGCCTCGAATATCAAAGCCGAATGTGCTGATATGGGTGAGGTGACTAAAGGAACACAAATGATGTCAGTATAATCTCTAAACACCAGTATTATCCAGTTTGGGGTGTATTATCAGAGAAAATGCCATCATTTTTTCATATTTCGTAAACTTAAGCATTCGCACCCCGTCCCATCGCAGTTGAGCTGCAGGTCTAGATGCTAACTTTCACGGCTAATCGTTAAAAGCTAATGGCCGCCCCACTGGTGCACCACTCGGCCCCCTCCTGCAGACTGCGTGCGTTAAGCCCAGATTAAAGGCACACTTCCCCTTTGAGTTTAGACGCAGATTGAGCGCTCTCCTAAATCCCTCTCATATCACATGTACATTTCTCTGCAGACGCTAATCGTCCAAAATACAGGGTCCATTAAACAGTGGAATGGCGCTGCACTTTAAATACTGAATCTAGGAGCTTTACCTAATCACCATCAGCAGTGGTTAACACTCCAGAAGTGCCTCTAATGACAGGACATAATTTAGAGGCTAACGTGTCACATACGCACACACTCGGATGTGCGCGGCCCACGGAAAAACTTGCATGATGATGCTTTGTGGATGTTGCCCGCATGCCTATGATAAAACGCATTTAGATACACAGAGCGTAATTGAAAATATCATGATAGGCAACTTCTGTTGTTTTTATATAATGCTGATAATATTAATTATCATTATTTTATGTAATACTAATAACTTGCATAAGAATAAAAAAAAAATAATAATAATACATACATAATCTTATATATATATATAATTTTCATATAATTTTACAAATGTATAAATTTAATATAAATGAATATAAATTGTGGTCATACAGGTTTTGTCAATTTAGTCACCTTTTATTTTTGTGGGGAAATTTTATCTAAAGTAAATCAACACAAACAGTGCCATATCCCTAAAGCTTACTTTGACATTTCTTACAAAATACTTTTCTAAGGCATTATGCTCCCTTAAAAAATATATAAAAACATCATTACACTGGGTAAAGGTAAATTCCTGTGTAATATGATTATTTGATTAGGGAGGTCAGCTCTTCTTTGTTATCAGACTGTGGGAATGAAACAAAGTGTGTCCAAAAGTTCAGACAATCAGCCCGTTCAACACCGATAACAACAGTGATGCCTTCGTTAGGAAACTGAGAATACCTCACAATCCACTCAGACATTAGGAGAAGTGCTCATCCCTCTCTCTCCTCTTTATCTTCTGGTCCCAGGACGATAAAGTCATAGATAGTCCCCGTCAGAACATCCCCTTTTGCACAATCAACCATTTGTGCACAACTCTCTCTGTTTTGAACAGTCTTTTAAGTATATTACTTTACAGCTATTTATAGCTCTCTCAAAAAAAGCGTCTGGCAGCAGGACGGAAGTGAAGAGCGAGTCAGAGAGAGTGACTCCGCTGAAGTAAATTCATCCGTAGTGCAAACTTGTGAGGGCTCTTCATCATTCACACCTTAATCACTAATCACAGCATTCACCGCTGCTGCTATGAGGGCACTTGGATTTGTGTGTGTATGGGTGGGGGGTGGGGTGGGGGTTAATTTACCAAAACATAATATAAATATATAGGCCTATCTGTATTGGATGGTAAAAAAAAATCTCACAAAAAACTTTTTCAGTTTTGTTTACAGCATCTTTAAGATGGCTGATGGCTAGTAACTGCGCTAAAAAGATTTAAAAAAAAATCACTCATAAAACCTTCTTTAAAAAGTCTACCACCCCTTAACGTCAGTGAATAATAATTTCACACAAGCATACATATCTCTAAATACACACATTATTCACACACATACTCAGAGAAAACACAAAGCTGTCTCTGTTTTTCCCTCTGACGCGAGGGCTGCAGGGCCACCCCAATTTCCTGTCCAGTATCGCCACAAAAGGCAAGAACACAGAGCCTAATGTCACTGTCAGCCATTACTGTTTAGGCATGGAAGTGAAGTCACACACTCACACACAGACACACACAAACACACAAGTCAATGAGAAAAGGCGAAAACAACCCGCTCGCACACACAAACCAAATAATCATGTGTGTGTTTGCCCGCTGGGTGGACACAGTCACCAGTGAACGCCTGCCCACATGCCAAGGGCACTGCTGCTCAACACACACACACACACACACACACACACACACACACACAACACAACTCACACACCCACACACACACACACACCCCACACACCAACACACCAGATGGTGGTTGCCATATTTTAGTCATCACTTCATTTCATTTTCTCATAGTTTTCCTGTCATCTCTCTTCTCTAATTCTTTATTTCTCTGGACTGACTCATGTTTTCACTGACATTTTACATATTACACACACACACTTGAAAATTCTATGAAAACTTTCTCAGCCTCTGCTTGTCTTCTTTTAGTGTGTGTAAGTGTCTGTAAATATGATGCCCCCTCTCAAATGCTTATCCATCATGATTTGCACCCAGAAGCCCCTGCGGCTGTGAAAATGGGTGCTGGTATAATTTACTCCATCCATACAGGCCTGTACAACAACAAATTGGGTGTAACAGGCATATGCAAGTCTTCCACCCAGACTCCTCCTTTACCTACACGTACAGAGCCATTATTATACAGCTTGAGGGATCGGATAGAAAAAAAAAAGCATTTAGCAGAGCAGTCCATTGATTTTTATTATCCTTCCCATGATGCAGTTGTCTAGGCCCACACCTCTGACCTGTTGTCATACGGTGTCTTTTATTATCATCCTCTCGGTCTTGATAAATAAGACTTTAACCTAAACGGAACAAACTCAGTTTCCCTCAGTCTTAGCGGACGTCCCGACGGTCAGCTGAGCGCACAGGGGAGGTCTGGGAAGACTTCTGAAGGGGGGAGGAGGAAACACTTCAGCATTCTTCTCTGCTGACCCTCCTTTTTTTCATGGAGACACGGTTATCAAGCCGCGGCAAGAGCTCATAACACGGACTACACAATGGAGCCAGTCTGCAGTGAATGACTCAGTGAAGATCCAGAACCTCTATCAATCAGACAGAACACACACTCACACACACACTTTAAACCTAAATGAGGACATAACAGATTTCTAGTGATTTTATATGACAAACACACACCTTAACTCTATTCCTAAATGATAACATTCCTGAATGTCCCCAAAGGAAGTTTTTGTCAGATTTAGCTCTTGTTTGGGGACAAATCTGTACCCACCTATAGCAAGTACACACACACACAAATGTTTGTTTTTCTATCACTGTGGAGACTTTCCGTTGACTTTTTTTTTCCTCTACAAAGTCAAGATATTTTCTTTCCCCTAAACCCGATATAACCCTTTCTAAATTTATATTTAGACAATATTTATTATGTTTACTAAGCTGTTTTTCTTAAGGGACTACCCGGTCCCTACAACAGTCATTTGGTCCCCTCAATATAGAGTAATATCTTAATATAGTCCCTCAACCACAGACTTCAATTGTGTTTAAATAAAGCTAATTATGAGCACTATAGCGAAGCTCCGACCTTAACCCTTTAGATTCAAGAATAGATATATATTATATATATATATATATATTACAATATTACTGTTTTTTCCAATGACTATGTCCGGAATGTTCTCCAAAGGAAGGTTTTGTTAGATTTATCTCAATTTCGTCTCTATATCTAAGTACATAAACCGACTCCTTCAGCTAGATAACGGCACACTTCGCCTATGCTACAAAGCAGTTTGCAAGTAATATGTGTTAAAGTGACAAAGGTAAATGCAGGCAGGTGGGTTAAGCTGTTTTTATCTGTGATGCAAAGCCATCAAAATGAAGTGCATCAAGCCACATTTGTCACCAGCTAGTTCATCACCACCTTAGTAAACTGACGAATTCCACTGGTTTTCTGTGTATCTTTTACCAGTAGATGACTGACCCTAGACAGACCATAAACAATATAGAGAGAGTGAGATGTAACACAACCATCCATTAAAGTAGGGAGGCAAATGGAGAAGTGTTAAAGTCCCCTTTCCCCCTCCCTCACTCAATCGCTGTCTCTCTCTCTCTCTCTTTGAGGAATGTGACAGTTTGGCCATAGAATCTCCTCTGTGCTCCCCCCCCCAAAAAAATTAACTCACACAAAACCACTGCAATAATAATAATACAAAACATTTTAATAATATATAATATAAATCATATTTAGTAATACATTTAAAATATTTAGGATAAAGATTTAACAATATATTTTAAGCAAAGCAACATTTCGTATAATTATCTACTACTGTTTTATAGCACAGATAATTTGAAAAACACTTAATAGTTCCGTATTTTTAGATATCAAATATATAAAAATAAACTACACCAAACAGGAAATGTTCTTAATAAATAAATAAAATCTAATTTCTTGCTATCACTTTTTTTTTTTTAACAAAACCTCTTTCATTTTACAGTGTGCTAATTTTAAACATGATAATTTCATTTCATTTCTAGGTCTCATTATTTCCTCGCATGTCAGTAAAACTTACAGTGTTTCAAAAACACTCAGCATCAGGACAGAAGAGACACACACAGCCACACACACACTCTACACGGACAAACACTGCACTTTCGCTCCCGTCCTCTCTCTCTCTCTCTCTCTCTCACACACACACACACACACACACAGTTTCATGCTCTTTAACCACTGACAGCCAGCATTACTGGAAAGTAGAGTTTAACCATCCTTTTCTTCTAAGTCATTGTAATCCCTGCATTTATCACTATACATTCTGCTTTCCTATGTAATCCTTTAAATGTTTAATTCCTCATAGTTGTTGTTATCTTTTTCCACCCCCCTCCTCATGCTCCCCCGGAGAGAGCGTGATGATTTATTAAAAACACATTTTCCTGATGTATAAATGTGTTCTTAATTCAGGGATAAAACCCCAGAGTTTATCTCTGAACAAAAGATTAGTTTCATCTGGTAAAACAGTGCAGTGCTCTAATGCAATAAAATAAAAAATAAAAAATGTGTGCGTGTGTCGGGGGTGAAGCTTGCATTAAAACTGAGTATTATGGGTAATCTTCCCTATGGAGCTTTAAAGTCAAACCTTCTTTATTCGGCAGCAAAGCCACTTTTGTTGACATATTAAGTAGGTGAGAACATTTCCCACCTCGGACCACCACAACAGAAGGCCAATGCAGACATCTGGCCACAATAAAACACCAAAACAAACAAGATTAAAACAGCACGGACAAATGGGAATAAAGGCTTTGTGAAGCAAGAAAGTCGTACAGAAGTGAAATGCGTGTGTTTTGGTTGCCAAGCGTTTTACCCAGACGTGCAAAAAAAAAAAAAAAAAGAGGTTGTGCCAGGGAAATACTGACGGGAGAGCACCGACCCTTATCAAACACCATCTAACACTCTCACACACTCACACATATATATATATATAGATCTATATGTGTACATATATGAGATATGCACACAACACACAATGACAGCATGTAACCTGTTAGACCAAACGCTAGAGACATTTACTTACTTTCAAAGTGGGATATTGAGAAGAAAGTCCCAGCGTCCCATGCTCACAGAGTGTGTCTAGAAAACACACATCTCACAGTCACACTGAACTTTCTTCTCTTTTCTAAACCGCAAACACATTCACACACAGCCTGTCTTTTACATGCCAAACAAACTAATAAAGTAGTCTGTTTCTTACACTAACACACATACAACATCTCCTACTCATCTGCCTGTCCCACGCTCTCCTCCCCCTGGCACGACTTGGAAAAGTGAACGTCTCGTGCATGAGTGTGTGAACGTACCTGTTAAACTCCTGAGGAAGCTCAGGCTCAGTAAGCATGCTGAAACAAGGGGTCTGAGATGCAGGAGTCCTTCCACGACAACATTCGCGTCCGACACCCGGGGACCTCCGAGAACACACACCACATACACGCACACGCTGCCTGGTGCTCCTCTAACCTCTCGCAAAACCAGACACTGTTTCTGTTTCTCTCCGCTGCACACACACTCTCACACGCAGAACCTCACACTCCCTCCCCTCTCTCTCTCTCTCTCCACCCCTCTCTATGGCTCTAAGCTTCTAGATCGCCTCTTAAAGGGCCAGACCATGACATGGTGTAGCGCGGAGCGCAGTTTCACACTCATACACACACACACACACACACACATGCAGCAGCACTGCCCCCTTCCTTCAGCCACAGTGTCCCTCTGTTGTACTTCTGATCAAGTGTGCGCACACACACACACACATATACACTTGGCTTATCTAAATGTTCAGTATCATAGGCTTCTATTGTTTTTACATAAATATAGTATTAATTACTACAGACTGTCCCTAAGCATAAAAGGAACATTTCAGTTTTAGAAAAATAAACGCATTTGCCAAATTTATGATTCATCTTCCATTTTAGGATGTCTCCATATGTCTTCAAAAAAAGGTTGGCAAAATTTTGTCTTACAAATATAACTAAGTGCACGCGCACACACACACTACTCAGTTAAGTCGCATAAAACGGTGCATCATTTATAAGTATTATTAGCTTTTATATACACAAAACGTTATTTTTTTACTCAAACATCAAACAAGAACAAAACATTAAAAAAAACAAACACAAAAAAAACAAACAACAAAAAAGTAAAAACTAAATGTAAAAACAAAACAAAAATGTAAAAATAAAATGTGATAAAATATAATATAATGAACAGGCATGAACCAGAAAACCTCCTTTTTTAGGTCGAATTTCATCAAATTGACATGAATGACAAAATGTGGCTTAAGCACGTGCACGTCAAACACATACAAACACGTCTGATTTTTCAAGCGAGCTCTATGCTTTGTGTTTTCATAGTGTAACTAACACACGGCCCCTGTCACTCTTTATTACAGAGAAAGAGAGAGGGAGAGAGAGAGCTAGACAGAGAGAGAGAGAGAAGGAGCTATTCTTCTAAATGGAAGAAAGCATGTCTGACACATTGAAATACAGCAGCAAGACTTTAACGCTGAACTTTAAACAGAGCGTCAGTCTTTCTAAACCTCCTCACACATACACTGCAGTCCACCTTCTGAGCACACTGCAGACACATTTAGTCTAAGCTTGTGAACTTGCACACACATACACACTTGCATATAAATACTAATCATATCTCCTTTATATGTCTCCTGCAGTCATGGTAATATTTACAACAATCAATGTCTATGTATGGCATTTCATTTATGATAAGACTGAAAAACATATAATGTTTGGTATGTAATCCAATTTATTGAGTAAGTTAGTGAACTCTGAATAGCACTGTGTCCTGACCTCTCCAGCACAACCTGTAATAACATAGTTAGAGCATTGTGATAACATTATTTGTGAATTTTCCTGTTGATCACTGAGGAAATTGTTAGCAGCATGACAATGTTCAAGACACACACCGACCCGGCCTGACCTCTGCCAGGACTGTACACTAGTAGAATTCCCCTGATAAATACAAATAACAGTGTTTCGTCTCTCTCTATATGTGTATGTATGTAATCTATTACATATAAAACAGAATTAGGACACATTCACACAGAACATGATTTTTGCTTTGAAAAATGCAAGACGCCAGCAGTGGAAAGGCGAAAATGCAAGGTCTTGAAATGCGTTTTTTTAAAAGTTGAACTTCTTTTAACTTGAGAGACATGTTTTTAGAATGCCATATCATGCATAGATATGTATACATAGATGCCTCATTAGCGACTGTTTCTATGGGCCGCTATACGTAAGCTGTCCGCCATATTGGAAGGGTCAACTTGACGTCATTCACCATAATAATCAATGAATATTCGAAGATGCCACAAACCTGACATATCTATGGTTCCGTCCCTCTCTCGCATTCTCACCTGTGAAAGGTTATCCCGTTTCTTCAAGAATTTAAATCCCAGCGGTTTTTACAACCATCGGCTGTGCAGGATTGTGGCATCTTTGAATATTCATTGATTATTATGGTAAATTACGTCAAGTTGACGGTTGCAAGATGGCAGACGCGGCTACGTATAGAGTCCAACGGTCAAATACCTCTGTCTAGCATGTTTACATAGAAAAACAACTGAAAAGTAGTGCAATGGAATTGAAAAACACGTTCTGTGTGAACGGCTCCTTAGTTTCTTTTTTGAAAACTATTTCTGATAAAATGTGTGGTGCTTGAATGTGAAAAGTCAGTCATGATGCTAGAGTCTAAATCTATGGGAATTTTCTGCCAGATTAATCATCCACCTAGCAAAAATTCTCTGATTGCTTCGAAACATAATAGCAAAATTCTACTCAACAAGCCACACGGTTTAATTGATGTCCGAAGCACATACTGTGCTAGACAACATACTTGCAAAAGTTTAATACTAGGGGTTAAGAATTTGTTTAAACCTCTAACCCCAAGTTTGAGCAGTAGTAATAGCGATGCTTGCCTTAGAAAGCACTAATACAAAGTAGTGACAGAAGACAGGATGTTGTAGAGATGTTTCAAAGGCAAGAGAACATAGTGAATAAAATGTACACACATACATGCATTCCAATCCACACATACACACCAGCGCAAGCGGCACATTAATTAGCTTCTCTCAGGTAGCAATTATCTGTAGTTAAACATTTTAACGATCTTTAGAGTCAAGGCTGCAAGGTGATAGAGAATTCTTGACAGATTGAGTAAAGTAAAGACAACCTAATGAGGTTTGTAGACAGTACAAGGCACCATCAGCCACGCCATCTGATACAAAGACGGAGACGCAGAACCATCCATCAGACACTCTGAAATATGAGTCCAGTTTCTTCCAAACAGTTTCATCATCCATTTTAAAAGCTGCTATTGTGAAGAAGGCTTTTTAAAGATAACGGGAGCGTGGAATGGATAAGCAGGTGCGTTCAAGGTTCAAACTCTCCAGATGGGCTGATTTGCTCACTTCCGACAAATTCTACAGAATACTTACATTCACTCTTTCTAACTGAAGCCTACCGCTTTTCTCGTATCGAGAGTAATTGCAACGCATACTCGACATCTATGTTATTCATACCATATTTGATCCTCGTTTTGGATCGTTTCGCAGGTCTTTGCATAATCGCTACCCTAGTACAGAAACATGTGCATGTGTGTACGGTCTTTATAATCGGTGTTAGTCTCTACATCAAATACATGCTCCAGCGTCTAACCTGTCGCAAAAACACATAGGTCCCTTCACGAAACTTGTGTAGGTGTCCACTAATTGTCCGCACGCCGGCTTTTCCTCTTTCGTTCTAGTTGTCCCCAGCGGTGCTACGCATTAGAGTGTAACAATCCCTTACACTGTTTACATCACAGCGCCTTCCTGAAGCCCATCAGTATTTGTATCTTTCACGAAGCCAAACAGAACAAAATGTGGTTCAAAATCAAGCTTCTCACTTAATTTTATCCTCAAAATAACAATCTGTCATCATTTATTCACCCTCATGGTCGTTGTCCAAACCTTTTGATTTACTTCTTACTGTAAAACGCAAACGAAGATATTTGAACAATGTGTACCTCAAAACTCCAGTACCATCATTTTCCAGTGTCTGGAAAAGCGAGTCGGGGCACACATTCCTAAACATTCTCCTTTTGGTTTCTACAGTAGGAAAAGAAAGTACATACAGGTGTTGAATGACCTTGAGGGGTTAGTAAGTCTCCCGAGGTTATGACATATTTTAAATTTTTGGGTGAACTATTCATTTATGGATCTCCACGGTTGCCCATCTATCATTCACTTCCTTTCTTTCTCTCTTTGGGAGAGAAGATGTGTGACAAGGTTGTGAAGTGTGCTTATCTGGACTGAGGGAGAGGAAATCTCTGTCTGATGGCTGAGTGGTAGACGAGAGAAACCATTAAGATAGATTCCTTAGCTTCCCTCCTCCGCCGAAGACCGCCTTTATCCACACACACACATCACGGTGCACCACACCCACACACACAATTCGAACACCCACACACACACACACACACACACACCCCCACCACACACACACACCCACACACAATCTCTGTCTGTCTGCCTCTGCTCCTGTCAGTCATCTGGCAATGGTAAATATCAACATATCACAAAATACACAACAACAGCTTTTCTCAGTTATACATGCAAATTTATAAGGTGCTCTGTTGTTGTAATGACTGTTTCACCCACTAGGCAAACCATATTGCCAGTATGTAGTGCATTGTAGTGCCACATCAAAAAAATTACCAGAACAAAGTCATAGAAACACAAGATATAATATTTATAAGATTATTATAATATTTTGAGAATACAGTTAATATTTTGAGAGAAAAAAATTATTTTTTGTACTTTGTCCTGTTAGCTTCTATGTGAGAAATGGATGTGGACAATTTAGTTAAATCTACTTTAGGACAGGATTTAGCAATAAAAAAGTCCTTGGTCTTTTGGCACATCAGCACTGAGTTATAATTTGGACACTGCAGTGGTTATGTACAGTAGGAAACAATTTATTCAGGAGAAAAATACAGACAGACATTCAGGAAATTGTCTCTTTTGTGCAATCTGAAATGTATCTATAACTAATGTATCTATACTCCAAGGATATCGATGGTTACATCTGCATGCTATTCAAAGAGTATAAAAAAGTCCTTGGTCTTTTGGCACATCAGCACTGAGTTATAATTTGGACACTGCAGTGGTTATGTACAGTAGGAAACAATTTATTCAGGAGAAAAATACAGACAGACATTCAGGAGATTGTCTCTTTTGTGCAATCTGAAATGTATCTATAACTAATGTGTCTATACTCCAAGGATATCGATGGTTACATCTGCATGCTATTCAAAGAGTATATGTTGTTTCTCAAGAGACCATGAGGATGAAAATCAAAGTATTCGACCCTGAAAGAGTGAGAGAGCGGCGCGCTCAATGTCTCCAATACTTCAGCCGAGGAGTTGACCACTGCTGCCATTTCTGATTTCTTCATTGCTAAATCTATTCTAAACTAGGATTTGACTAAATTCTCCACATCCATTTCTCACATAGAAGCTACTGGAACAGTGTTCTGCCTTGCTAAGACATTACTCTTGTACTGATTTGACTTTGTTCTGGTAATTTCTACTTCATTCTGATATATCAACATAATTTTGATATATATATATCTAATTATATTATTTATTTTTTTTTTAAAAATATTCAAAATTCATCTCACAATGTCTCTTATGCTCACAAAGGCTACACTTATTTAATCAAAAATACAGTAAAAACAGCAAGCTGAATTTTCAGGAGCTATTACTCCGCGTATTTACTATCACTATTTAATCTGTTCAGCATTACCGAAGATAATAATGTTATGTTATAAAGATAATTTTTTTAACATTGATCCCTGGTTTATCCACTAGTCTGAATGGGGGGTTCTGGGTCTGTAAAGGTTAAAACCCCCTGCTTTATGTCAATGACACTTTCTGACACACTCTTTTCATTTTTCCAATTCCTCCTGATACGTAAACACATAAATGTACAAGGTAGACATAAATATTAACACAACCGAACATTTGCTTTCTCTGACAGCTTAGTGAGATGTGTGCCTCTTGAAGCTCTCAGTAGGGAAAGTATATTCACAACCTGGAGGGCAAAATTACGCTTCATTTCACTTTCAAAGACCAACCCCACACGACTCAGGCGCAACAAAACAATGCATTACAACGAAGACATCACACCACCACAACCGTGAACCGACAGTCAAGAACCAGTCTACTGGACTACAGGTACACACAAGACAGTTGTTGTGTTTCACTTTGTTAACAAGGCTGAAACGATCTCTAACACACTAAACTACTTTGCAGTGCCAGGCTTGGGGAAGAATAGTGTGAATGAAAGGGAGACAGAGAAGAGAAAGAAACACCAAGTGTCTTTGCGCCATTAGAGCCGCGATGGAGTGCTGCAGAAGCTCAAATAATGACGAACGATAATGCCCCCCAGAACACATCCATCCTCTCACCCCTTCGTCCCTACCTCCCTCTGTTCATCTTCTCATTCATCTAGTCTTCCTAACACCAAACAGTCATGTTAGACTATTTTTTTGTTTTGCTCTTAACTGGCCCTCTGACTTAAAATCACTACTTATGGGGCACTATTTATTTAAAACCTTAAAATGTTACTTTCTTAATGCTCCATAAACACTATCAGTTAAGTTGTAAATTACTATTTTCCCAATCTGACCCTTGGAGTTAAAAGGCAGATGGTGCTCCCGAACCTTCAAAACTTCTAAATGCAAATTATCCTCAAGTTCTCCTTAAAAGCCCCTACTTAGTTAACTTGAAGTGAACTAAAAGTTCAGAAATTGAAATGTGCTCAAGTAATATTTTGGGCCAGTAAGACTTTTTTTTTTTTTAAAGATTAAAAGAAAATCTTTAATCTTTAAGATTAAATTCTTGGGCCAGTAAGAGTTCTTTTTTTAAGAAATAATTATTTTATTCAGCAAGGATGTATTAAATTAATTAAAAGTTACAGTAAAGACATTTATAATGCTACAAAAAGATTTCCATTTCAAATAAATGCAGTTCTTTCTATTCTTCAGAAACTTTCTATTCCACAAAGAATCTTGAAAAATATATATACTGGTTTCCACAAAAAATAATAAACAGCAACTGTTTTCAACATTGATAATAAAAAATTTTTCTCAGCATATTAGAATGATTCTGAAGAATCATGTGACACTGAAGACTGAAGTAATGAAAAATTCAGCTTTGCCATCACAGGAATAATTAACTGTGTTTTAAAATACATCAAATATTTTCTTTTTAAATTGTAATAATATTTCACAATATTACTATTTTTACAGTATTTTTTATCAAATAAATAAAAAATAGAGACCCAAAAACATGAACAAATATTATCGACTGAAACTTTTGGATAGTAATGTAATTTTTAACAGAATAAAAATGTTATATTTCATTTCTCTTTTCACTTCCCAACACACACGAAGCTTATTAGTGCTAACACAACAAAATAAAAAGCAAATGATGCACATTAGGTGTGTAACCGATGCTTTACTGATATATTTTATCATTCTTGTGCTGCCGCAGAAAATTATGGGAAATTAACTTTGGTTACACAAGCCTATTGCCTCAAACTATTTTCTGGCAAGCCTAAATGTATACAAAATGCATATTGTATACAAAATGTGAATTGTACATTCACAACCAATTTAATCATGATCAGTTTCAATTAGCTTCCACCATGATTCTGTAATTGACAGCACAGAAAGTAGTTTTCAGATAATATCTGGAAGCTTTAAACCAGGGGTGTCTAATCTCATGAACATCACTGCTTAGTTTCCCTAAATAGTCTAGATAAAGCCTTGTGTTAGAGTATGTCTATACAGTACATCAAACTCTTTATAAAAACCCAGACAATTTAAGTGTCAGTCCTGGGTTCTACACGGGACAGAGTTCGGCGAGAGTATACACCAGACAGGTCTCTCCTGGAAAGTCATGCTCCTACATGGACTCAACACATCTGTGCCTGTGGCGAAACAGCACAGCCAGGAACGAGAAAGGAAAGGAAAACAAGAGAGGGAGAAAGCAGCGTTGAGATGATTCTCCACAGTGGCTTTGTGCAGCTCCTCTAAAAGTCAATCTGCGAGAAGCTGGATGGAGCAAAGCTCTCAGATCTCCAGCCTGCAGCTACAACACCTCCTCATCCTCCGCCTGCCTCCACGCCTCTACTGATGCTGCCACCGCATTCGCCTCTTAACGGTGAATGAAGCGAAGCTCTACTGCGAGATGAAAATAGAGTTTATTGTTTGTAAAGTCGATTGTGTCTACCTAAGAATTGACCCAAAGCAAAAATGTATTGTTCAGAGGTTTTAGTTTGAGATATTGTTAGGGTCTCTAAAGGAATTTCAGGAGGAGACATGTATGGAAGCTTGTAATTGCAACTGTATAGCAACTTTATCTCTCATGGTGGGACTTTATCTCACAGTTACCTTGTTTATTTTTTACTCTTAGTTGGAAACTTTCTCAGGAGTAAAAAACTGAGAAGCAGCAGACTCCATTTGCTCTCCATGTCATTTCATTGCCATCTAGGAAAAACAATGTCATATCAAAGGGATCTCGTTTGTAATTTTTCTTTCGTCTGGGGATAGAAAGTTATTGTACGGCGGTGGTGTTCCTGTTTGTTCTGCAGGAACTATAATGTTTGCACTGACTGCTTTTGAAGAAGCCGATTAGCCTTCGAGGGAGAGCGAGAAGGAAAGAGAGGCAGCGGGAGTTCTGAGGGGAACCGCAAACAGATCTTTCTCTTAATCCTGTTCACCTGAAGGCACCCAGACTCCTCTCCCTCTCTTTCTGCGTAATCCTCCAGCCATGGTTCCTCTCTGTGCCATGGGCGTCCCCGTCCATCCTGGACTCGGCTGCCAGAACACCCATTCTGCCCCCTCATGCTCCAGCCGCCAAACACTCCACTCTGCCCACCACGGTACTGTCAACTCCTGAGGACTACAAGCTCAAAGCCCTATACCACCTCCCCTTTCCAGCCAACTCCTGCACTGCTGACCCCTCAGAGCGCAATCTCCTAGACTACCTAACAACACATACGGCCAACACTTACCAAGCCAAACTGTCAGACATGGTGCCATGTACTCTCATCCAAACTCCTAGATCCTTCCTTACACCACACACACACACACACCCACACACACAACACAACACACCACACACACACACACACACCACACACAACCACACACACACACACCACCACCACACACCCACAGACTCACAACACACCATCTTAACCCTGCCAAACCTCCACGACTTTTTCCCCATTCCTAGACTGATACCCACATACCCTCAAACACTGCCATCCAGCACTACCTTCCTCAGGGGATTCTGGAATGCAAATGAGGAAAGTGTAAAACAAAAGAAGGGAGGAAAGAAATAAAAACAAAAAGACAGAAGGACAATGTTTTGTTAACAATGTAATGATTACAAAATAATCAAATATTGTTTATACATATTCATCATAAGTCACATATACTTATACACATACAGTAACATATACATCTCTCTCTCTCTCTCTCTCTCTGATAGAGTATAGACTGCCAAATATCCTTGCAAAAAAAATAAAACAAACCAAAACAAAAGAAAATTAAATTAAATATGTACATAATATTATTAATATAATTAATATTGTATTTAACAAATGCTGTAATATTAAATATGATATAATAATTAGTCAAATGATAGTATAACTAACAAATGTCCTGACAAAATAAAATGATACTACATCAATAATCACAAAACATAATACTTACATAATTGAAATATTATAATGAATATACTGAATAGTATAAGGAAATATTATATAAAAGACAGTTTACAATAAATATATCATAAAATTTTCAAATATAATGCAATTTAATTATCGCAAATGAAATCATAGAAGGGCCAAATATCAGGCAATTACTTGGCTGACCAATATATTGGTCACTACTTTTTACTAAACAAATTGTGACCTTAACTACTCATATATGGCTTATAAGATTATTGCTCATTATTACCAGCATACAGGATGGTTAAGACTACAAGACATGGCAGTACAGCTAAAGCTCTAATATGCAGAGGGTCGATGTATATGTGCTTGTGTATGTTTGTGTGTTATCATGTCCACTTCCTGTGATCCCCCTCTGGCACACAGATGGTTAAGCCCACCCAGCACAGTGCAGGAGGGCGGGGGAGGGGCACGCGCACAGGGCACAGGCTACAGATGGCAGAGAGGGCATCGCCAAGCAGACTGCATGGCACGATGAGGGGAGGGGACCCGTATGTGTGTGCGTCTATGTGTGCATTTGGGGTAGACAATACCCTGGTTGCAAACCACGTCTTCCAAAAAAAAAAAAAAGAAAAAAAGAAAAAGGTATCTCACGGGCACCTATACCTAGGCATGGGTCTCTGAGGGTTTGCTCTGTTTCTTCTGCACCTTCTCTACTGCTTGTAATTTCAATCTTTATCTCTTTCCCATGACACTTCCTCTCATTGTAGGATCTGTTTCCGATGCCATGCACTCTTTGATATTCAACAACTAATTCCCATCTGTTCTCTGATCTCTACGGACACCACGTTCATAATTACACACACTTTTGATTGTTTCATTAGGAAAAAAAAATACAAGGCTGTTACGTGCCATGATATGTAGGTGTCAAGAATGTATTATTAAAAAAAGTGATTTACTTTAAAGGGACAGTTCATCCCAAAACGACATTTTTTACGCATCCTCCTGATGTTTATGTCTTCTATGGCTTTATACTGTGGAAAAAAAAGGTAGAAATATTGAACAATGTGTTGGTGTTTTTTTTCCATGCAATTACAATGAATGGGGACCAGAGCTTTCAAGCTAAAAAAAGTGTATGACTCAATCACTAAATGAAAGTCATATTGTATGACAGATTTATGTGATGAACAGCCCGATCAAAAGGACCACATCAATTCTATTTGTGAACAAATCGTTCAGCTTTTCTGAACTGGATCAACTAAAGCATTGAAAACATTTTAAATAAAAAAAAATATATTTTTTGTTCACAATTTGTGAGAAAACAGAATTTGCATTGAAGTGTCGTAGGTTATTAAGAAGTCACGACTTCAGTGCACGAGAGCAGTGCGAAAGGCACCTGTCCAAGTCCTATCTCCTCATCCTTTCCTCTGAGTGTGTATGTAACAGAGAGGCCGAATGTTTGGGGGAAAATGCCACGTGGGCAGGAGTCAAACAAAAGCTTGCTCACACAGGTGACATCATGTCATAAACGCTGCCATTAAGAGAGCAGGGCCACGGATGGGTTGCCATGACAGTAAGCAGACCACAGAGAGGACGTGGATAGCCCCCACTGTTCCTGCCAAAACAGGCATAATCATCAGGTGTAGTCACAATCACACACACACACACACACACACACACACAGAGAACTCTATCTGGTCAAGTGCGTGATGAGAGTCATCTTGGCTCCAAATTCCAACATTTTGGTTGGCTTTCATATGTAAACTCGAACCATAGCAATTTCCTCACACAAAATACCCTCATTTCCTCTGTGAAGACACAAGACACTTTTCATTCAAATTAAGCAGCTATTTTTGAGAGAGTGAAGGAGTGAACGAATAAACAGGTGGGTAAACAAATGATTGAATGAATGTATGAATAATCAGCGACGCTTCAATAATGAGGATATTTCCTGTCAGCTTTCAGTGGCTGAAGAACAGATGTAGCCTACCACACGCAGCAGATGCGTGCCGTTGGAGACACATCTGAAAGTTCATTTCGACGGAGGCCCTTTAAGATATTGTTTTATTGAAATTTTTTTTTGTTCCTCTCTCCTTGCTGCGCTGCGCCAGAACTGGCCCGAGGAAGAAAAAAAACCGGTGAAAATCTTTGGCACTCTGCGAATCTTTGAAGCGATTTGGATAGAGATGACTTACGAAAATTACGAGCGTATCGTCAGACTCCAGTTTGAATGCACATGAAACACAACAGGGGAAATTTTCCTCAAAGATAAGTATGCAGAAACACACAAAAACACACCTCCACACTAACAAACCCACATACGCACACTAGCCTTACCCTTATTTGCTTGGATTGCAGATGCTTTAATTTGAAACTGGAATAATTGACAAAAACAAGTACAGTTATGAATTATAACATGAAAAGTAAAAATGAATGAACATATATTGTATCCATTAATGTTCAAAACTTTGGGGACAGTAGGATGTTTTTTTTTTTTTTTTTTTTTAAGTCCTCTTGTGCTTACTAAGCCTGCATTTATTTGATAAAAAAATATAGTAAACAGTACTATTGTCTATTACAATGCAAAATAACTGTTTTTTATTTAATAATTTTGTAATTTAAATTTAATATACATATAATTTATTCCTGTATGAACAAAATTAATTTTTCAGGCATCTTACCTCCATTACTACAACCTTCACTCACACAAAAAAACGATCCTTCAGAAATCATTCTAATATGCTCTTTTTGTGCTTAAGAAACATTTCTTATTATCAGTTCTTAAAAAGCAGCTGTGCAGCTTAATATTTTTGTGGAAAACGTGGTATTTTTTTCAGGATTATTTAATGAATAAATACAGTTCAAAGAACAACATTTATCATCCAAAAGTATTAATTTATAAAACATTTTAACAGCCATGTACATGGGAAATAATGGGATGTGCTAATAATGCGAACCCCACACATACTATATACAATGGGCCTGGAATATATAATTCAATTGTTTAATTTGTGACGCTGTGTAATCAATACTTGATATAATGACTACACTTGTAGAATTTTCTTATATAGAGATCTAGATTAATTTGTCTGGTATACACTCCTTTTCTTTATACATAACATAATTCAACGTGAAGAATTTCATGTCCAAATATATATATATATCAGATTATAGTATATCTATAATATCTCTATATATATAAAACCTGTGCTACGTGGACTGCGTTAGGCTAACCGAGACTTGTCATTTGTACTTATATATTGTTGCTCTTTTGTTCTTTTTGATTGCTTCTACTGTCCTCATTTGTAAGTCACTTTGGATAAAATCGTCTGCCACTGACAAATGTAAATAAATACTAAATAAATAAATAAATATAATATATTAATATATATAATATAATATATATATATATATATATTATTGCTGGGTATCGTTAAATTAGTATGTTTTTAAATCACGATTAATCGCATGATTGTCTGCGATTAATCGCATTGTTATGCACAAAATTCAATAATGGATTTAAAAGTAGTGTATTGTGCACTTTTTTCATTTAAAAGTACTTTGGTTTGCAAACACATAGTGCTATTTCTTTTTACAGCAGTATTCCTTTTACAGAGTAGCAGTTAAAATATTTCTTGTAAAACTCAACTTATAACATTAATGTAATCAAATAAAATATAAAACAAGCTATTTGCCACTACCAGGGCATTAACATTTTTATAGAAAACATTTTATAGTTTGTTATAGAAAAAAAAGTTATGCTCAGAGTCCAGAGCCTCAATCATAACATTATAACAGGCACCTTCCGAGTAGAGACCTGCACGATCGCGGGACACAACACAGCCGAGTGCGGTGCGGGACAACACTTGATGGGAGAGTGCGGGTGGGTAGGGACTCATGTGTGCGGGATGCTGGAAAATAATGGTGTATTCACACTAGGCAATCTTAACCGTGCCCGAACATGTTTTAACCCCCAAAGCCCGGTCGTTTGACTATGTGATCGGGCACAGTTCGTTTAGGGGGTCCGTCCCCTGGCTCGGGGAAGAGGGGGCAGAGCGCGGTTCAGTTTATATATATGCATGTAGTGTGAGCGCTAACCGCGCCGGAGCGTTGAACTTATGATGTGTGCAGCATGATTGCGTGAACATTTCTGAGCGGCAAGAGTGATAGATCTGTAAAGCAATATATTGTGAGAGGGCCGTGTGTTACCACGTCCCAAACGACTGAAAATAATAAACCACAAAGTTAACAAAATGATGCACTGCACTGTGCTGAGCGAGAGCGCTTCTCTCCTGTCTTCACGTGCTGTCGGAAACTTCCTATTTCCCACTTATAAAGTCGTGAGGTACGAGCATGCGGCAGTCTTTTCTGTTAAAAATAACAGTAGTTTGTGAATGTGGATGCTTAGCCTAAATAACAAATATTTTATCGGGAGTGTTTATGCTGGCCTGCTGCAATCTTTAGGCCCACCTCAAATGCTCTCATTGGTTGAGACGCGTGATGACACCCATCCTAAGCCAGTACTGATCAACATCCCACTCCTCCTGTGACCCATGATGGTTTGTCTGTATGTGAGCAACGGACTTTCATAATAAAATTTAAAAAACTGCGTTACCTCTCATAAAATAACAATTAATGCGTTAACCACGATAAAACCGCGTTACTTGCCCAGCCCTACTATATATATATATATATATATAAGATATTCATAGAATCGTGAGACAGTCAGCTGGTCATAATCTCTAAATAAGAAACCTGATCACTCTGTCTGTGTTTATTTTTGCAATAACAACAGACTGATTGTACATCATGTCTTAACTCGTTTAGAAACACATGTTATATATTTAACAATGGCATAAAGTTGACAGACCAACAGACTGTCAACAATATCCAAACACAAATAAATAAGTGTATTTCGCTACATTTGTCTAAATTATAATACAGAACAGAAGTTTGAGAGTTTCTGGATATTTGGATGGCACAATGGGCATGGCTTTGTCAAGATGCTGTGGAGTCCCAGATCACATGGATTGTGAATACACACACACACACCACACACACACGCACAGTGGTGTCTTTGTACATGCTGTGTGAGTATGATCTCTATGGATCTCCATTGTGGCGCCCATGGGAGCAGATGTCACTGGCATTCTTTCAATTGTCTCTCTCTCTGTTCAGAGTGCAAAGTGAACACCAGATGGAGAGACAGCGTTTTGTGCTCCAACTCTTAACTGCTCATCACAATGAACACTTACATGTGATCTGCAAGGCTGATTTTCTTCCTCTTTTTCCTTCTCCCTTTTCCTCCTCATCACAAAGAAAACAAAATACTTTTTTACTTTTAACAGCCTTTTCTCTTCCACTGTACAAGCTCACTGTCTCTGAGGTTAGTGTAAGCAGGGGAGTCCCTGAGCTGTGTCTACAGTCACGCGAGTGTATTATTTCATTAAGTGCTTTTCAGCCCAGAGGGGGATTTGGGGACACATATTAAGGTTTGGTGTGACAAGGTCACTACCTCTGGTAATCTCTGCCTGTCACAACACACAACCCCATTCCCCTGCCTTTAAATCAACACACACTAGAGATGGACACGTGTACTCAGGTTGTTAGAGGATTTTTCTGTCGAGTGATCAAGTACTTGGACTATTTATCTATTGAGTTGTCGGGTAGTCGGATGATTTATCTCTCATGTACTCGACTAGTTGGATGATATATCTGGCATGCACTCGACTAGTTGGATGATTTATCTGTCATGACCTTGACTAGTCGAATGATTAATGTAATCGAGTAATCAAATTATTTACTTGTCAAGTGGTCAGATTATTTGTTGGATGATTTACATTTGTTGAGTTTATGGGTACTCAAATGATTTATCTGTCAAGTACTCAGTTGATATCTCTGTCAAGTTGGCAAGTAGTCAGATGACTCATCGGTCGAGTTCTTGAATACTCGGATGATTTAACTGTTGAGTTCATAAATGGACAGAAACTTTATTTGTCAAGTAGTTGGATGATTCATATCTGTCGAGTTCGAAAAAGGTCAAATGATTTATCTGTCAAGTTCTCGATTAGTCAGAGGATTTACCTTTCAAGTATGTGAATTGTTGATTTATATCTGTCGAGAAGTCTATTAATTTACCAGTCAAGTTCTTGAATAGTCTAATGATTTACCTGTCAAATAGTTCGATGATATATTTGTCAAGTACTTGAGTAGTTGGATAAACTTTTATCTGTCAAGTAGACAAAAACAACCACAATGACCATCACTAATACAGACACGTCAAAGACTTTAAAAGTCACGCTGTCTGAAAGATCACGGGGACGTCAAGTAGCAAGAAAACCGAGGAGTGAAGAGATGAGGGGATGAAGATTTGGAGGAGAAGTAGTAGAGGTGGCAGGGGGGCCAAAAAAACAGGAGGGCGGCAGAGTAGGTTAGACAGAATTGGGTATTGTTAAAGCGAGAGCACCACGTTCTGCTGATCCGAACTGATCCAAAGAAACAAAACCGCATTGTTCCTCGCAGATGGAAGCGAGTGTCGTCAAGGTAACCAGATTAATCTCCCCTTTCTGTGCTTCCTCCGGTGGAGAGTGCTAATCGGCGGGCTTCTTTCACGCTAAAGCTAGCCTCAAAGCCCGGCCTCTAACTAGCCCTCTAATTAGCCGCAATTACAATGAAGACAACATGATGAGATAATACAAATTTGCAAAATAATGACATACCACGACAAAATATTCCTCCTACTAAGCAGCGGGTTTGTTCTCGCTCCCTCTCTCCTCGGAGCCACAATGAGCCAGGGCCCTCCTAAAGCTGCCCGGCAGGATGGTGCTGCATTATCAGACACAGAGACTCATTGTCAGCCTGCTGTTTTCTTCAATCACCAGTCCATTGTCTGGCGTCTTAAATAAAAAACGACTCGAATACAAGCACACATAATGATCCCCTTCTCACCAGCATACAGAGCAGTCGGACAGCACTACACATCAAACGCACACTTGCACACACACACGCTGGCCCTGATGGACTCGGGCCCCCCGAACACACAGCAAAGGTGTTTCACAACACAATTAGTGTGAGAGAAAGCAGGATAGAGATTGTGGGGGAGAAAAAGGAGGAGGAAATGATTGAGAGAACAAAAGAAAATGAACAAATGAAAGAGAGAGAGTGAAATGAAGAGATAAAAAGAACGGTGTGTACACAAAAGAATGATAGGAGAAGCAGACCAGAAAAGAAGGAAGGAAAAAAAGTCCATAGGAGAGAGATGAGTGATGGAACAGTCTGTTTGTTTTCATTTGGTTAGATCAAATTAAACAGCCCTCAGTCAGCTAGACAACATGCACTTACGACATCAAATAAGACAGACAGAGAGAATGACTGGTGATAGGATGTAAAAGACTGAGAAAGCGTGTAAAAACAGACACAGATATTCAAACCCGATTCCAAAAAAGTTGGGACACTGTACAAATTGTGAATAAAAACAGAATGCAATGATGTGGAAGTTTCAAATTTCAATATTTTATTCAGAATACAACATAGATGACATATCAAATGTTTAAATGGAAAATGTATCCTTTTTTTTTTTTTTTTAAGGAAAAAATAAGTTGATTTTAAATTTCATGGCATCAACACATCTCAAAAAAGTTAGGACAAGGCCATGTTTACCACTGCGTGGCATCCCCTCTACTTTTTATAACAGTCTGCAAACGTCTGGGGACTGAGGAGACAAGTTGCTCAAGTTTAGGAATAGGAATGTTGTCCCATTCTTGTCTAATACAGGCTTCTAGTTGCTCAACTGTCTTAGGTCTTCTTTGTCGCATCTTCCTCTTTATGATGCGCCAAATGTTTTCTATGGGTGAAAGATCTGGACTGCAGGCTGGCCATTTCAGTACCCGGATCCTTCTTCTACGCAGCCATGATGTTGTAATTGATGCAGTATGTGGTCTGGCATTGTCATGTTGGAAAATGCAAGGTCTTCCCTGAAAGAGACGAAGTCTGGATGGGAGCATATGTTGTTCTAGAACTTGGATATACCTTTCAGCATTGATGGTGCCTTTCCAGATGTGTAAGCTGCCCATGCCACACGCACTCATGCAACCCCATACCATCAGAGATGCAGGCTTCTGAACTGAGCGCTGATAACAACTTGGGTTGTCCTTATCCTCTTTAGTCCGGATGACATGGCGTCCCAGTTTTCCAAAAAGAACTTCAAATTTTGATTCGTCTGACCACAGAACAGTTTTCCACTTTGCCACAGTCCGTTTTAAATGAGCCTTGGCCCAGAGAAAACGCCTGCGCTTCTGGATCATGCTTAGATATGGCTCTTTTTTTGACCTATAGAGTTTTAGCTGGCAATGGCGAATGGCACTGTGGATTGTGTTCACCGACAGTGTTTTCTGGATGTATTCCTGAGCCCATGTTGTGATTTTTATTACAGTAGCATTCCTGTATGTGATGCAGTGCCGTCTAAGGGCCCGAAGATCACGGGCATCCAGTATGGTTTTCCGGCCTTGACCCTTACGCACAGAGATTGTTCCAGATTCCAGATTCAGATCTGAATGCACTGTAGATGATGATAACTTCAAACTCTTTGCAATTTTTCTCTGAGAAACTCCTTTCTGATATTGCTCCACTATTTTTCGCCGCAGCATTGGGGGAATTGGTGATCCTCTGCCCATCTTGACTTCTGGTAGACACTGCCACTCTGAGAGGCTCTTTTTATACCCAATCAAGTTGCCAATTGACCTAATAAGTTGCAAAAATTGGTCCTCCAGCTGTTCCTTATATGTACATTTAACTTTTCCGGCCTCTTATTGCTACCTGTCCCAACTTTTTTGGAATGTGTAGCTCTCATGAAATCCAAAATGAGCCAATATTTGGCATGACATTTCAAAATGTCTCACTTTCAACATTTGATATGTTATCTATATTCTATTGTGAATAAAATATAAGTTTATGAGATTTGTAAATTATTCCATTCCTTTTTTACTCACAATTTGTACAGTGTCCCAACTTTTTTGGAATTGGGTTTGTAGAAAGATATGAAGGAGGGTTCCGATACAATGTCATTTCGGACTCCCAAATATGATCATCCCCTTTGCGACAAACATAATGCAACAACAGTAACTATATTTGATCTCAATCTATGTGATAATTAACATTTTCCCCACAAAACTAAATGTAGATTTGTTATGAAAAATATAACAATTAAGTAAATGTGTTCAAATGCATTTAATTAAATTAGCACATTAACTTTGGCAGCCCTACATTTATGTATTTATGTAAGTGTCACTTCACATACTACGTACAGATCTGACCTGTATTGAGACTCACTTACACACTACACGCTCTCTATAGAAGAAAAACAAACAAACATGACTTTAGCAACCACCCTGATGATAATATGATGTCTTAAGTTATTTAAAAGTCCAAATCAGCCCTCATTGTTAACTTCAGCAGACCTGTTAAATGATTTCACGTCACATAGCATCTCTCTCTCCAGCCCATGAGGACGGCTGTCAGTGATTGGACGAGCCATGTTTAATCTCCAATCACTGAGCATTATGCCTAATTTCTACAACAAATTTGCTGACCTAAAGCCCTGATCAGAGTTCAGCGTGTATGTGAGATTGTGCACTATAGACACGAGGACAGCCAAAGCAAAGACTTTACCCTTAGAAGCAGTTATGAAAAGACCCTCATCAGAGACAGACAGCCTCACGGTGCTGTTTGAAGTCTATTCCTCGTCATTAACCCAACCTGCATTCATTAACACAAACACAGTAGCTGTACTCAAAAGAAGCCGCTCCCCTGATTCCTTTTTCCCCTGTTGTTTTTCCTGCTACACCTTATTAGGGATTGCTCTCCTCAAACCAAATAATTATTTCAAATTCATTAAAAGAAAAAGATGAATAATGACACTGGGAACACTGGAGATTTGCTCTCTTTCTTAAACGGAGATATTTTCCCTTTGCCGTTGTGTAAACACAAGTTCAGCACATAATGAGCAGAAACAAATAAAAGCAGAGACACCTGAACTTGAGCCCAGACCGAATATTAATTTCAGCATTTCTGAATGTTGAAGAGCTGATGTTTTTTATTCTTGTTCATAAAAGTGATATTTCATTCATTTGTAATAAAACAACGGAGACATTAACTTTTAAAGATATTTGATTTTTTTTAAGCAGACTGATATCATGTCACAATTTTGAAAAGTTACAGATCATACTGCCACAGATCTGTAATTTTCAAATGATTAATAACATAAAATATGAAAACATCTTTTCCTTTTCTTTAGATACATTTATACACTGTGCGTGTGTGTAACAGCCAGTTTCTGTAAAGACGCATACCTTAAAAATCTTGGCTACAAACAAGCTCTTGAATATTTCCACTGTTATTGCAGAGGAAAAAAAACATACTTTACGGTTCACTGAATACACATTGACCACTGGTGACAATAGCGGGACATCTTGTCACAATTTTATGGGGTAAGTTGACACAATGAATCCTACCATTACATAGCCCAGAGTAGGATTTTCAGCTTAATTTAAATTCATAGAAAATGGTAAATATAATGTATAAAAATATAAAACCATTGTTTTGGCCAGCAAACATTGTAACAACTACAAACAATAAATAAATAACAGCAAACATGTGACAACTTGTTTGTTTACCCAACAGCTATTAAATCAAAATCTAAAATTAAACAAAAACAAAGAAAACAAAAAAATTAGTTATGTGAGATGTTCAAAATCACAAAAAAAAAGTGACAACTTGTTTGTTTACCCAACAACTTTATAAAAAAAGAAAAGAAAAAAAGAAAAAAGTCAAATACAAAAATAAATCTGGTGTGGTGTGAAGCTCTGTGAGATGCTAGAGAAAACACAGGTATAACTTTACTTAATTGAGATATAATCCTTGTGACAATTTCCCCATGTGGCAACAAGCCCTAGTTTCCCATGTAGGGTGCAGAAATTAGATGTGTCTGATCAGTAGGTTTTATTTTTTTGTTGTAAAAATCCCCAAAGTGACCAGGAGCTGCGGTTCTTACCTGTCTTCTGCTTCACCTGTCTTCATTCCTCCTGTAGAGAGCGTGAATGTGTGTGGCGGGATCACTCTGAACAGTCTGCAACACACAATCATTAGAGAATTTAGGTTAGTGTGCATAGTGTACATGTCTTAAATTGTACTTTGTACATCAGGTACCTCAGGAACCGTATTACAAGAACAGCAATGCAATTACCAGATTGCACTGAGATTTCACTACAAAAAAAGCCAAAAGAATCATCTTAAATTTCACTAAATAAATGTAAATAACAATGATAATAGTACAAATAAACTGAACTAAGTATTTGTCTGTCAGAGTTAATAGAGTTTGGACCACATTTGGCCTCTGTCATCATGTATCTTAATTTTGTTGTTTTTGAGCAGCAGCACGTAAGTCATTTCACAGGTGCTCAGCTGGTTTGAGATTTGACTGGTCCACTCCAAGACATTAACCTTTCTGGTTTCAAGCCACTCCACTCTGACTACTTCAGTATGTTACAGGTCATTGTCTTGTTGGAATCTGAATCATCTTCCAGGGACCACGGATTTCAGCAAGTTTTCCTCCAGGGTTTATCTGGACTTAGCTCCATCCATTTCCCCACTCCATCCTTATGAGTTTTCCAGTTCCTGCACCAGAGAAGGATCCCCAAAGTATCCACCATGCTTCACTGCAGGGATGCTGCATACTGCCTGAGGCTTTAAAGTTTTGGTATTATCAGGCCATAGAAAGATCTATTTCATCCCTATGGGCAAAATTCAGCCTAGATGTTATATGAGTTCTTTCAACAAAGGTTTTGTGTTTGCCACCCTTCTGCCAGAGAGACTGATGAACACACTCTCTCTCTCTCTCTCTCTCTCTCTCTCTCTCTCTCTCTCTCTCTCTCTCTCTCTCTCTCTCTCTCTCTCGCTCTCTCTCTCTCTCTCTCTCTCGCTCGCTCTCTCTCATCTCTCTCCTCTCTCTCTTGCTGAAATAATCAGAAAGTTATTCCAGAGAGGTGTACAAATTTTCATTGTTAAAAGTTTTACATTTAAAACAGATATAAAAAATAGGACAAAAAATAAATAAATATTAACTATAAAAATGAAAATTAACCATATTATCGCAATTTATATGATATCATTATTTATTTTTAATATTTATTATAATATTTATTTTAAAATATTTAAAATTAGGACTATATGGACAAATTTTAATAATGTAATAACATGATATATACAGGTGTATATATTATATATATTATTATATATATATATATATATAATTATATATAATATATTATATATATATATATTGAAAATCCTTATAAAATGGCATTTAGAATTACATTAGAATATAATGCAGGGATTTTAAGTACTAAAACATTATTAAACATTATGGTTTGTAATGATACAATTAAAAAATATTCAGTATGGAAATCGGCATATATTATGGATATATTTACAGTATTCACATTTGTGTACACAGCCTTTTAAAAAATATTCATGTTAAATGCTGACCAATAAAAATCTATGTTCAGAGAGCCATGTAAAACTAATATATATACATACGTAAAAAAATAAAAATAATAATGCAACTGTTTGATGTTTTTTTTATAAATATATATTCTAGAAATATCAAATCTAATAATACAAATACAGTGGGTACGGAAAGTATTCAGACCCCCTTAAATTTTTCACTCTTTGTTATATTGCAGCCATTTGCTAAAATCATTTAAGTTTTTTTTTTCCTCATTAATGTACACACAGCACCCCATATTGACAGAAAAACACAGAATCGTTGACATTTTTGCAGATTTATTAAAAAAAACGGAAATATCACATGGTCCTAAGTATTCAGACCCATTGCTGTGAAACTCATATATTTAACTCAGGTGTTGTCCATTTCTTCTGATCATCCTTGAGATGGTTCTACACCTTCATTTGAGTCCAGCTGTGTTTGATTATACTGATTGGACTTGATTAGGAAAGCCACACACCTGTCTATATAAGGCCTTACAGCTCACAGTGCATGTCAGAGCAAATGAGAATCATGAGGTCAAAGGAACTGCCTGAAGAGCTCAGAGACAGAATTGTGGCAAGGCACAGATCTGGCCAAGGTTACAAAAAAAATTTCTGCTGCACTTAAGGTTCCCAAGAGCACAGTGGCCTCCATTTCTCAAATGGAAGACGTCTGGGACAACCAGAACCCTTCCTAGAGATGGCCGTCCGGCCAAACTGAGCTATCAAGAGCCTTGGTGAGAGAGGTAAAGAAAAACCCAAAGATCACTGTGGCTGAGCTCCAGAGTTGCAGTCGGGAGATGGGAGAAAGTTGTAGAAAGTCAATCACTGCAGCCCTCCACCAGTCGGGACTTTATAGCAGAGTGGCCCGACGGAAGCCTCTCATCAGTGCAAGACACATGAAAACCCGCACGGAGGACTCCAAGATGGTGAGAAATAATATTCTCTGGTCGGATGAGACCAAGATAGAACTTTTTGCCCTTAATTCTAAGGGGTATGTGTGGAGAAAACCAGGCACTGCTCATCACCTGTCAAATACAGTCCCAACAGTGAAGCATGGTGGTGCAGCATCATGCTGTGGGGGTGTTTTACAGCTGCAGGGACAGTACGACTGGTTGCAATCGAAGGAAAGATGAATGCGGCCAAGCACAGGGATAACCTGGACGAAAACCTTCTCCAGAGTGATCAGGACCTCAGACTGAGCCGAAGGTTCACCTTCCAACATGACAATGACCCTAAGCACACAGCTAAAAATAACGAAGGAGTGGCTTCACAACAAATCTGTGACTGTTCTTGAACGGCCCAGCCAGAGCCCTGACTTAAACCAATTGAGCATCTCTGGAGAGACCTAAAAAATGGCTGTCCACCAACGTTTACAATCCAACCTGACAGAACTGGAGAGGATCTGCAAGGAGGAATGGCAGAGGATCCCAAATCCAGGTGTGAAAAACTTGTTGCATTTTCCCAAAAAGACTCATGGCTGTATTAGCTCAAAAGGGTGCTTCTACTAAATACTAAGCAAAGGGTCTGAATACTTAGGACCATCTGATATTTCAGTTTTTCTTTTTTAATAAATATGCAAAAATTTCAAAAATTCTGTGTTTTTCTGTCAAAATGGTGTGCTGTGTGTACATTAATGAGGAAAAAAAAAATTAACTTAAATGATTTCAGAAAATGGCTGCAATATAACAAAGAGTGAAAAATTCAAGGGGGTCTGAATACTTTCCGTACCCACTGATATACACTAAAATATACAATATAAATTAAGATGTGTGTGTGTAGGGGGGGACCTTTATTAGGCCGTAGTTTATGTATGTATGTAGTATTTAAGATGTAAGTGTGTAAGAGGGAACAGAGAAAAACGAGAGAAACAGAGAGAGAAGAGAAACGGGGGATGTGGGTTAATATGTGTGACTTGGTGTCTGAGGATCATTACGAGATGAAAGGAATGATGTGCAGGGCCCATAATGAGACCGCAGTGTGATTAATACTGACACTGTGAGCTGTCTCTAATTACTCTAATTCAATCAGCCCTGTTCTACACACACTCTCACACACACAGATAACACACTTATATAAGTGCACATCTACAATACCCTCTCGCTCTCTCAAATAAAGATGTACGTTCTCAGACAGAGGCTGCTGCAAATTGTTCTTTTAAATGGGAGCTGAAGCGTCTGAACTGACCTCGACAGGCTGCACAGAGATACAGTCAACATTTTAAAACAGCATCCAAATGGTTAGTGAAAGAGAACAGAACTAGAAAATATAAACTGATCATGAATGCAAACCTCCCAAGAGTCAGTCTCGCATACAGGAAGTTACCTGACAAGAAGAGGTCCGTTTACATGAGTGTGTGTGTGTGCGATAGCATTGGGGATCCCCGGCGTTGTGTGCGAGCATCTCCCTTGACTCGCTGGTGAAAAATCACTGCGTTGCTCTGAAGAGAAATCTCCCTCCTGTCGTAATTAGCTGTGCTGCTTGACTGACGACCTCGTTAACGAGTGGCATCATGCGATTCAATTTCTCAGTTTTTTTGTGCAGGAATCTGAAAGGATGTTGCTGCTAATTATCATAATTAAGACAGCTGATTTGTTCGCTTGTACATGGGGAAGGATGGCTTTAATTAACCGAACGGTTCTGGAATAGATTTGGACTCGACACTCAAGCCTGACACTGTTTACTCTGTGCTGTTTACACGGCAAACGAGTCCGATAAAGTGGTTTAAGTGTTTTTCTGGTCTCTCTCTCCTGCTGATATGCAAACATACAGCCACACGAGTTAAAGGATAATCTGTATTTGTTAAGAAACAGATACAAAGATAAATTCCCTGTCATTTTGTGTGCAACAAGCCCTCGATTGAGCTGACAGAGGAACTTTGCCATCTTAACAACAAGCAGGAAAAAAATAAATCATGATTCTTAAAGATACAGCACACCTGAAAAAGAAAAATTTTATTAATTATGTAATCACCCTCATGATGTGACACCATTTGACAATGACATTAAGGAGCTTTCGCTCTTGCATGTAACTAACTGTAACATGGCAAATTTGAATGTGCACAATCCCAAATGAGATTTGAGCTCTATGACAAAGATTTCCAGTGCATAGTGACTTAAATTTCAGTCTGTTCCTCACATAAATTAATCATTTGGCTTCAGAAAACTTTATTCAATGGTTCAGGTGTGTTTGATAGGGGTTGGAGCTGAAATCTGCAGGATGGAATATGTTTTATGTCTAATGAGAAAGCGCAGCATGAATATTTTTTTTAAATATCTATTTTTATGTTCAACAGAAGGAAAAAGTCATACAGTTTTACAAGTTTTAGTAAAAGGTTTAGTCATTTTTTTATGTGCTTTTGTCTTTTTTATGTTGTTTTTCTTTTTCTTTTTACATTTCTATTTACCTTTAACATTTTTTTAGTAGTTTTAGTATTTTTAATTAAATTTTAAGGCAACATTTTATTTTTTCATTTTAATATTTGAACTTTTTTTTTTTTAATCTAATGATTATTTTATTTTATGTCATCTTTATTTTAATTCACAAAAATGTTTTTATAGTCTTAGTTTTTGATTAACAATAAAAACACTGCTTCTTAGTCCTTTTAGTATCCTGATTTTTATTTTTGGGTGAACTTTAACCAGAAAATGGTTATGACAACACACTACACATTTTAGTTGGGGGTTCCCATGTATACAAAAAGGCAATGTTGGCCTGTATATATAGACATACATATGTGTGTGTCTAAGGTGAGAACAGGTAGTAAGTGGGACGAGAAGCTTTAGACATTGCCGGGTGAAAGGCTCTTTGTTGGAGAGAGAAGAGGAAAGGGGTTGGGATGAAGGGGGGTTAGTCGAGCAGGATAATGCACTTCATTGTGTTTTGTGGAGGAATGTGCAGAGGTATGGTTCAAATCAATGCCCTGCACACTGCCATTGTCCCGCCCTTGCAGCCCCTCGCTACCTTGGCGACCCCCTGCCGGAATTAGTATGGTCCACCCCCGAGCCTGCACTTGAAGGAAGAAAGCGATTAAACTGGACCTGAGGGTAATCTCTCCGTTTGTGTGTGTGACTGTGTGTTAGAGTGTGCGAGGCTTGATGTATAATAAGGAGCAGACGTATGATGGGGCCCAGCTCTAGTCTGCCATGACTTGGCCTTAATTAGAAGAGACACAAACGGTGGGGTAGTAAATTAGTACTGTAACCATGCACAAGTCACTCCAAACCAGACGCACACACAAACGCAGTCATCAGAGAAGGACTTCAGGGTCAAAGGGCACTGACTGAAAGATGAAAAAATGCCACAGGAGGCCCACAGTCAAACCTTAAAACAGACGGAGACACAATACACACATTGAGCTGCATCCGATCTATATCTATTCCCTGCCCTCTTTCCTAAATACCAGCTTTCACACACCAGAGGCAGAAGTATATATTAATAAGTGGGGCCCGGGACACTGTGAGAGAGTTTTGGGGCTGTTATTCTACTTACATTTGTTGATATTGTGTTTTTATATCTCGCAAACGTAAACATTTGGGTTTTATGTGATTTATTGAATATTGAGCTTTGGAAATATGCTATATACATTAAATAAATTATTATGCAATGGTTTTGGTCCGTTGGTTAGTTTTTAGGTTTATTCAATGAATTCTTTAGTCACTTGACTTCAGGCAAAGTCACATGACTTTTGATGTGCATGTAGGAATTTATTCCGTCAATGTCATGATGCTATCTGTGTGTGTTTTCATTCATAAGAATAAAAGAAAGTTCTTCAAAAGAAAGCATGATTAAGTAGTTTGGTATAATCTTTTAACATTTATTTGATAAAAAAAAGAATAAAACAGCTTATTATTTGAATAAGTTTTATCCACCAAATCAAAATCATATGGTCAACCAACATGCACAACATAAAAAATAACTATATAAAAAGGGCTTTAAAAAAGTAAGAATGTCTTTTTTGTGAGGGCAAATGAAAATATGAACTACTCGTCTGACTGACTATCCGAATAAGACCTTCCTGTTGAGCCCTGCACACACATCTAACCCACACCTACACCTAACACCTGTCTGCGTGGTGTCTGAGGATGGTATGCAGGATTGACTATATTTAATTAGTGTCAGTAGATGTGTCCCGCTGGAGATCACTAATTAGACTTTTACATGCTGATGTAATTACCTGAGAGTGCTGAATATGTTTCATTTAATACAGCCCTATCGTTTCTAAATAGCCGTTCTGCGCAGGTAACATGCTCAACCTGTCTGTTTCTGAATATAGGGCCCTTTGATGCGGCTCCTTTGAGAGCCACTCAGCTGTGTCTAGCCACATGGCCTTGTAGAACAGCACAACATTGAGGCCAGCCTTGTACAAACAAGACACTGTGGTATGGACACATAACTGAGAACACATCCTGACTGTGTATACAGGCCTGTCTTTGTGATAGAGTGGAAGGGCCTATGGCACAGCTCTGCAAGGAAGCCCATCCCAGTCCCCCAGATAAAGAGCCCTCTACTTAAACTCCACAAGAGGACTTATCTTGATTTCCAAATGTTAAAGTTATAGATCACCTGAAAATAAAAATGCTATGATCATTTACTCATGCAATTTTAAAGGTGCAACATTAACAAAAGTAAAAAAAAAAAAAAAAAAAAAGCCTGTCTACTGTCAGTAGTGTAGAGATGTATAAAGCATCGCTCACATAGATGTTACTTTCAAAAGATCCAGGTTTCTGTCAGTCAGTGAGGCAATTTTGCATGACCAATTTAAACCTGTTGCGAAATCTGCATGAGGAAACCTTTTGTCCTTACGTGAAATTCGCGCTTGTGATTCCTATTGAAACTACTGGATTAAAATTTACCAAAAAAAGCAATGAACATCTTAGATTCTGCTCTGTTTATCATATAAAGCTACTGCATGCTTTAGAAGACTAACTTGAAGCACTTTTACCGGGCTTTCTTTGTGCTCTTTCAGCATTTTTACAGTTTGCCAGCCCCTAGCCACCATATTCTTTTTATTGTATGGAAAAGAGCACTGTGAACATTCATCAAAACTTCTTCTGTAGTGCTCAAATGATAAAAGATAGTCAAACGGGTTTGGCAATACATTATGTTGAGAAAAAGATGACAGAATTATTTTTAAGTCAACTACTCATCAAAAACTCATAACAGGCTTCTTAGTGATGGCTTTAGCGTGCAAGAGGGGCTCATTTTCTGAGACATAAATATTCAATTGAGACTGTTTTGTATGCGAGCATGACACCTCCATACAATTCTGTTAATCTGCTTGGTAACAATGGCCATAGTGAAAGACTCCTTATGCATACAATTGAATTGAGCTGAAATTGGAACGTCTTCCATACGCAACAAGGATTTGGAGGCAAACCAAGCAAGCCCCACACAGAAAAGAGTTTAGAGTGGAGGCGCTGCCACAACTCGACATCTCACACCAGTCTGCCATTATTGCAGCACTTTTCACAGCGGTTGTGGGCCCTCGCGGCTCGTCGCTCGCTCAGACCACAGCAGTGCCCCGGCCCCTAACAGATGCGGCGCGGCCATGCGGCGTAATTTAAAGGTTCGTTTTAATTGATTTCTTCCCCGAGAACATGTTTTCTGCCTCAATACAACCCTTTCTTTTCCTCTCCGTAACACACTCTCCGACTGGTTTTTGTTGTGTGCATTTTTTCCCCTTCCTTCTCCCCTCCTCTTTCTTCCAGTTCAGTCGAAAGTGCATTAGCTTCCAAACAGAGTAATGTCGGTTCGATTGTGAATCGATTGTACTCACCTCCCCACCAGCCCCTCCGCTTGAGGGGAAGAAAGGCTAAAGGGAGGGAGAATTGTTTGTAAACAGCACCATGGCAACCGCTGCCACTGACATTGGAGCAGAACCCTCAGAAGAATGGCCTGTTTTCTTTATTATATATCAACATGTATGAATGTCCTAATATTACTCACACAAACACAAATAGAAACAATTACAAAAGCACACAAACATACATTCACATAAAAGGACATGAACACTCAGAAAACACACACATATCCACATGAGTAGACACACGTCACGTTAATACAACACATTAGAGTGAACTATCCACCATAAATCTTGAAGAAAATGCCTGTGTATTTTGAGTGCATTCAACGACATGATGGTTGCCAGAGCATTGCGATATAGCTGCTAAGTAAATTTTTTATAGGGTGTTTTGTATGTTGTATAATATAAATATAAAACCTTCCTGCATTAAACATGAAAATGCAGATTAAACAAATTAAATAATAATTATATAAATAAAAAATAATAATAATTAATTAAAGTTAACTTAGACAGCCAAAATATATAAAAAAATTAATTGGAAAGAAAAATTGAAAATACATTTAAAAATAAGAAAATATAAACAAAAAAAAATAATAAAACAGTATATAAAATAATTAAAAAAAAAATAGTCAATTCAAATTCAAAACGATCATAAAACTGGCCCAACCAAGTTGATATTATATTTTAGTCCCTGGAAATGACTCAGGTTGTCCACTAAGCGATAATTGTACGTCTGATCACCATGAAAGTTAAAACACACTACACACTCCACATTATATGCGGAATCATTCATGTCCGTATGATGAATTTAGTGGGAAGTAAATACTTAGGATAAGGGATCGTTCAACGGACTTCAGGTTTAAAGGCCCAAAGTGTCTAGGTGATTGTACGGTCAAAAACAACAAGCAAAAGTACCTCGTCTCTCTCTCTCTCTCTCACAAACTACAATGTCCAATTCTCAGACTGCACAAACAAGCCATAAAAATACCAGAGGGACACACAAAATCCCCCTAGATGCCCCCCTCTGCCCTATACCCCTCTCTCACGTCTCTTTGTTACAAAGAATGCTATTCAGTACCCAGTGACTTCTCTTACAAGGCAGAGGCCATGTTAATGAACAATAGCCTCCATGGAAACAAAAGGCAGATTATTAAGTTGGAAGATGAGGGGGGAGGCATGTGAGAGTGAGAGAAAGTGACAGAGAGAGAGAGAGAGAGAGAGAGAGAGAGGGAGAGGGAGGAGAGAGAGAGAGAGAGAAACGTGGCCGTCTCTATGGCCAGCCACACATCTGGTGGCCATGTGTGGCTTTGAGTGCTAATGATGGTCTTCCTGAACTCTCCACAATTAGCCGTGGCCCAGAGAGAGCGCCTCTCCACGGCCCAGCAGAGGAGGGGGGCGGCAGGCCTGCCGCCACTGTTCGTCTCTGGCCTTCAAAGAGCGGACACTTCCACCATCAGTGGCTCAAAACTAACTAACAACCCATAAAAGTCTTTAACAGTCCTCTGTAGTGCTTTGAACAGACAACTAGTCATGATTCAAACGGCCAGTGAAAAGTAGTAAGTAATAAAACTTTTTAAAAGATGACAAAAACATCCCTTGCAACATGAGGAAGATTACGGCGTCCACATGCATGACCCGCTCTTTGGTTCTAGCTCAAAAGATACCAATAACCAATTCGCCGAAGGCAACAAGTCCGCTACAAGCACCGATGAAGACGTTCATTTGTTAACTTTACAAAAAGCATCGAGTCAATTTGTCTGGGTCTGTATTCCAAATAACCACAGTGAACTCGCACGCACGCTCACAGGCAACTGGATTCTTGAAGGGGGCGACACCTGGTCAAGGTTTCCATCCATTTCATTCAGGATGACTCTCAATGCAATTACAGCCGTTTTGTATAAAAGTGTGGGAGGCTTTCTTCTCAGGAGATTGGCTCCAGATATGAAACCATCGTGGTGATACAAATAGAAGACGGAGAAGAAAGCAAAGCGAAACAGACAGAAAGGGGCAGGGGGTGGGGAGATTCGAGAAAAAGAAAAAGATAGATGGAGAAACAGTGAGAACATTAACCTGTTAATCAAATTGCGTTGCAGAACATAACGGCTTCAACAAAGATTGCATCGATTAACGGAGTCCAAGATCACAACAAAAATCTCATTTAAACTTGGAAATAAAATGTTTTGTAAACGTTAAAACAAATAAGCACCTTCGCACAGACAATTAAGATTTATTTTGAAGGAAGCACAAGAAGATGCTCTTTAGATCATTCTCAAATTATGCGCAACATGCCGATTATATAATATGCAACAAAATTTACATGATCTGTTTTCAAAATAACTTTTAGAAGATTTAAAACTGTTCCTGTCAGCATCTACACCTTAGATTCCTGGCCCACGTATGTGTGTGTGTCTCTAAGTGTCGGAAAACCATGGGAAACGTACTGAGGACTCCATTCAGTCATTTTCACTTTTGGTCTCTTGCTCCCCATTTTTCAGAGGGACTGCACGCAGAGAGAACAGCGCGAGATCAATACAGCTGAACTTCAGCCTTCGATCTCCTCAGTGCCACACCGTTACCACGGAGACAGCAGCTCAGGTCCCCAAGTGGCGGCAACCACTGGAGTGAACGGTTACGTGTCCAGCAATCGCGGGTTCACATGGTTACTTTGCGCTCTGGGTGCCAAAATCTTAAGGAGCTTTTAAACACAGCATCGATGGAGGTAAAAAAAAAAAAAAGACTATTCTAATAACCTTCTGATGTGTTAACGGAGTTAAAACAGCCTTTTATGAGTTCCTGTGGGAATCTCAGCCTTTCAGGGGGTTTCCTCTGGGTAGACCCTAATCTCACATCCCTAGACTTTAGACAATTGCCACAAAGTCTGGTGCACTTTGCAGCCCATTCTGTACACTTAAACAGGAAAATCTCATTTGACTATGTAACGTGAACATCCAGAGTTTGTTTCCACCCTGATGAACTTCAAATCCAAAGGTCTACTAAGTCTAAAGCAGCTTACGACCTAATGCCATAACAGATCTGTTATGATTTGACCATTGAGTATTAATTTTGATATTCATATTATTAATTTTATTCATGAAGGTATGAGAGTCAAAAATTGTAATGGGCATTCAAGAATCATTTACTCTAAATAAGCATTTTACAACCAATCATCCGGCAAGTGTGCACATCGTGTTTGTGTGAGCACGACTGTTCTGTTCACAGGCCCGGCTCGACAATGAGCGTAATTTGATTTGTGACATCTTCACTGTCATCTTGGTGTGGAGATCAAATTTTCAAGCCAAATGACCGCAGCGAAGCATCCACTTCCTCTGCTGCCATGGCGACGAGCTGCCACGGTGACATGTAAATATGGGCGCATCACAACAGATTATTGGCACAGTTTGTTGACCGAATTAACTTTTCAACATGTTTTATTGGATTTTTTTTAAAAGTAGCATTAACATTAGTTGGGATTAGTTTATGAATGATAAAAATAAAGACATCTTATACCTGTCCCATAGCATGTGCAAACAACATGCGTGCTTCTATGCTTTTGGATATCTTGTGTTTTTACAGAACTTATAATTAGGTAACAGAATTCAAACATGAGCACATGCTAAAATAAGCTACTTAGATTAAAATGCAAAACAAATGCATTATGGTTCAGATTCTACTCAAACCAAAATCTATCTCTCATAATGCCTTTGTTTCAGTGTGTGGGTCAGGTTTTGTCAACGTTACGTCCACCAAATGCCCTCACAAGGAAAGTAAGACCTGAAATTAATTTAATAAATTATGTTATAATGAAAATTAATTAACTAAACTTTTGAAATGTCTTAATGAAAATCTAAAACTAGTTGTGTGGTGTTCAGTTTAGCGGGTTAGGAGCAGGATGAGGGGATAGAAAAAATAATTAGGTCAATACAAGTTTATGATAGGAAAACAAACAATGTGTGGGAAAGATAATGTGTGTTGTGAACTTTGCACTTTATGGTTTATCGAGAGTCTGAACCACAAACAAACCGCACAGTTACTCACTCACACTAGCATGTTAACACTTTTTGCTCAGTTCATTTTGTTCCAAGTCATGTTTAGGGACGAGAAAATGTGAAGTTGATGCCCCTATGACAACAGGCTGATGTGCATCTAATACATTATTACTAGGACAGGTGACATTATGGATGATCTAGTAAGTAAAAGTAGAAGAAATAAAATTCTAAATAAAATATTATAAATCAATATTTTATTATTAGTATTTAACTAAAAATATTATATATAAATAATTGAAAACAAACAAAAAAATGAATTTAAAATCACATGAATTTATTTTTACTAGCCATAATATGCCAGAAGTGGACAAAACAAACAAAAAATACCTAACAACGAGTTTTACAGTGAATAAACAGTAGTGGACAAACTTTTACACATTTGTATAAATATATTTGCTAAAAAAGAACAAGTGAGGTGTTGAAACATTATTTGCCACAGTTATTCTCTTGAATATTGTTTCTACAACACTGAAGGTTTTCAATAAAAGTATCAAGCTTTCCATGTCACCAAGCAGAGTGAAACCTCCTAAGAGCTGTTCAACTAAATACCAGTACTCCTGGAACGCTGCTCCACCAATAAAATTAATGAACAATCACTAATTGTTATAAAAAACAACAGATGTCTAGATGTAGAGGTAAGGTGTAGGTGCGTGTGTGAATAGGGCCACTGCTCTCAGTAAAGCAGAATGCAGGACAGTAACACACTTTCAGATGAGATCATATTCTTGATAAACATTACAGAGACACAGCGAGAGAGAAAAAAGGGACAGGCAAGACAGAGACAAAGTGAGTGTGAGTGTAAACCTGTATGTGTGTGACCATGGTGACGGAACTGTAGATCCTCTTTGCTCTGGCACTAAAACAACCATCTGCTGAAGCTTTGTTTTTTAGACCTGCGACAACAACGAACCAGCTGTACGCGTCTGCGTGCATGTGAGCCCGTGCCTGCGTGTGTGCTTGTGTAATATGAGCGAGGCGGAAAACAAGAACGGGAGCAGAAGAAATGAAAGAGACGAACACCTGTGAGCTGCCAACACGATTCACGGCGCGAGTCACCTCTCGGTAATGAATGCATTAGAAGCGGAGTAGCATGTCCCAGTCCACCGGAGGACTCAGAAATGATCAGTTAGTGGTCCTTGCTCCGCGTCTGACGTGCTCCTCTATTCAACCTGGTTGCAGTTTATTCCCCTTTGACATAATGGGCAACAAAAGCACATTTAACCTTGAAGAATAAACAGCATGAGTTTGAATGTGGGCTGATCTTAAAAAGGCTATTAAGCATGATGGATAGTGCTTTAATCTGTGTGCAAAAATAATTGTTTTGTTGTTTCATCTTCCATCTTCATTATATCTGAAACTCGGCGAGGACAGAATGACAGAGAGGTGAAGTTAAGCAAGGAGAAGTGCTCTTTTACGGTTACAACACAGTGTTTGGTCTGTTTTCTACCAAATTATGCTATTATTATGAAAAAAAAATTATCTTTGTAACGCTTGTATCAGTCTTTTGAAACCTGACTAGATGTATGAAAACATAGGGAATTATTACGCTGATTGAAGGAAAGCGAACTCAGAAAACATTTATTCAAAAGAGAAGGAAAAGGACAGACTGATTTCAATCTATTCAATATCAAGGGACTCTTAAGGTAGTTAATAATACATTTTTTGAGTGGTATATAACTCCAGGGCTCTTAAAGTTCAAACCTCCTTCACAATGGGTCTGTTTACAGATTTCTATGACTGACTCCAGAAGGTCATTCAGCAGATTGGGCATCATTTCTAAAGCCTGCGTTTGAATAGTGTGACTTTCACAAAGTTGCTAATGGAAAAGTTTGAGCAACATTGAGTGACACCCAGTGTTTGTTGCTTTAGTTCTCTTGATATTTCAGACATCTTACAATAGAAAAAGGCAGGCCAGCTCAAATCTCCACTCTGTGTCTCTCATTTGAGGACAATGAGGATCACGTAAGGGCACATTCGAGCCTCTGACATGCTCATAGAGCAGAGAGAACAGCACCTGATAGACTAAAGAGTTGACTCAATGAAAGAAACTGAGATAGGAGCAGAAAGGGCATCTCTGATGTCTTAAACCCGAGACTGTGATGATAGTAAAATGCATGAATCTGACCTCTTCTATAGCGCTATTGGAGGCAAATGAAACGTCACTGTTCAGTAACACCCTGACAGGTGGTTTATTGAACAGCAGGAAGAGTAACTTCTATAGACTTGCATCAAGATGCAACAGCAGTTGCAATCTGTTTTACTTCCATAATGTGAAGGATTTCCAAGTGAATTAAGATGAAAAAAAGTAGAACGGGACTTGATTATATCTATTGCAAATTAACTGCATTCTGAAAAGTGGTTGAAGTGGTTCAAAAATAATAGGGCTTGGTGGTGTGAGCCAAAAAACAGAAAGTCTTTTCAGAAGTGAAAAGTTATTCCATTTGGATGAACAATTATGAAGACTTTGAAGATTGTTTTTCTTTGGGATAACATGCACCAGTGAATCTTTTACAAAAAGATCAAGACTTTAAGACAATAAAAAGATGGAAAGGCTGAAAATGAGAAGTTTTGGTGGGATTTGACAGCCCCCTCTTGTCAGCTGAGGTGGGTTGCACCCTCAGAATTAGCGATGAAAGGGGTGTCTACACGTAAAACTGGTCTGTCACATACAAAGACTTCAGTCAAATCCCAGAAAGAGGAGAGAGACAGAAAAAACTGGTGGGATGACACGTTTTGGAGCCCAAATTGGGTGGCTAAGTAGAGGTAGAGAGAGTGAAAGAAAGAAAGAAGAATGCATCTCCTGTTCTTCATGAAGTGCCTCTGACTTGTCCAAGAATAAACAGGAAATGCAGCTGCATTTGGACCACTCCCCTCCCCCCGTCCCCCTTGTCCCAAAATACCCCGCATTCCTAATGGGCTTCCATCATTTTCTATCCATCCGACCCAACTTATTCCGGCTCAGAGATGTGGAAAATGGAAATAAAAAGAGAAGTTCTTCGAAACATCTTCCCAACCCCATTCCCCTGGACTCATTCTTCACTTTGTAATGTGGTCTGATAGTTAGAAATCTGGACACGCAGTTGTGTTATTTGACTAATCCCTCTTTCTTGAGAGCAAGAGGAGGAGAATGGTGGCTTTGTGGCTGCAGACATGTGGCGAAAAGGACTATACAGTACCAAATTGGGGTCGCCCAGAGACAATGGTTGTCCTTCAGCTTATATTCACAGACGTCTAACAATTCTATCAAAGTGTCTCTCCCCATAAAGACTTTCGTATTTCTATCTTGCACGGCAACAATAGGAGCAAAACTCCTGAACAGAACCTTCCATCCACTAATGGGCTTTGTGTCGCACTTCTTCTGACATGGTGGCTAGAGTTCTGGGACCGAAATTTGGGAGGAGGCTCTGGGTCAGCGGGGAATCAACAATTTACGTTCTTTTGACACCTGCTTACATAAAAGACACTAAAATGCACAGTTAAAGTGGAAGTGAAGTGGTTAGTCAAGTTTACATTATTTAGTAAACTCATTTCCACTTTAATAAAAATATATATATATAACAAACATGATTAATGTAACTTTTTTAAAGAAAAAAGGATGTTTTGTTTTTTGCTTTTGGAGCAAGGGCATCTTGCAATACCATGTTGAATATTCGTCCAATTTATGGTGAGAAATAAACCCATTTGTGTGTTAAAATAACATTTGTGTGTTCAAAAAGTAAAGAAATGCTTATATTACTTCACTGGCCAATGGAGCAAACCAACCTTGTGACGTCATACGCTGTGGTACTGCAAGATGGCAGCGCCCTTGCTCCAAAAGCTGTAACAAAAAATCATATTTTCTTTCAAATGGTTACATTAATCGTGTTTGTTATATGTTTTTTAATCAAAGTGGAAATCAGTTTACTAAATAATGTAAACTTGACTGACTGCTTCACTTCCACTTTAAAGATGGATAAACTTCAGCTTATCCTGGTTTAGACCCAGACAGAGGAACCACAAGACTATATTCTGCACCTGATGTTAATCTGCTCTGATGGAGTGCGGCTCTTCATTTGAAGCATATTAGCTGCCCTCTTGGACACAAGGTCCAAACAAAACATGCATATGCATGCGGTCGGACCAATAGAGGGATTATGTCCATGAATACATTAGGCTGGGACAGCAATTCTGCATACCAATGCGGACAGCTGACATGCCCCTTGTCAAAGTGTCTGAGCTTTGCATGAATGTATACATCTGGACGGCTAAGATCATGTGATCTTATTATACTTTTAATTAGATCACGTCTATAATGGGAAGCAAGATCGTTTGTTGGCTATTTTCCCACACTATTTTCATACTGTAGCAATCAATCACTTTCTTGGTCAGAACAGACGTATTTAGTGTAGAAAGATGGGGTGACATACAATAGAAAACGGAAAAACAGATAAAGATGTGTTTTTTAATTTTTTGTATTTTTGTTGTGCTTGAGGTTTTACAGGAGGACCTCTTTGTTTTTTTCTGTTTGCTTTTATTTTTATGTACACTGGTGATCACCTTATTTCAAATTTTGTTTTTTCATTTCAGCTAATGATACAATAATCTCGACCATTATATTTATAAAATATGTATAAAAATTAAGAAAGTAAAATATACCTGAGGCTTATTTGCTTTCATTTTAACAACAAGCAAGAATATTAGTCAATACTAATAATTTTATAATAATAAGTTAATAAATTGTTGTGGTCAAATCAACATCTACATGTATTAATTGCATAAAACAATTTATGTAAGGTTTGCAAGTCCATCTATAGATTATTAGTATTCATAGTGTCGTGAAACATTTTTCCATAACACCCTCAAACAATTATTATTAGTTTTATTATGGAATTTCATATGCAGACAGCATCCATAATGCAACATCAAACTGAAATGGAATCCAACAATTTTCACTGGGACATGTGCTAAATTCTAGGCAGGCATTTTAGTCTCCCTTGAATAGGTGACATGACCCACCGCTTTTGTTTTTGGTTTTTGTTTTTTTTTAGCAGATGAATGTGGGGTGTGTGTGCATCCTTGTGGAGTTGAAAATTTACTGTGATTTATCAACAATAGAGATCTAAGCGCCGGACAAACAGGGGAGTACTACATCTCTCAAAGGTATTGAGGGGGTCGAGCATAGCGACAAATGCTGTCGGTATTTTTTTTAGACGGGCAGAGTAGTAGCTTGTGAATTACCATAGGTTTTTTTTTTTTACAGGTCTTTTTTTTTTTTTTAGGTGCGCCGGATGCGTTTTATTTTGTTTGTTGGCGTATTGAATTTTGCAGCAGCCCGAGACCTCTTTTTTTTGATGGTGTTTGGGTTTTTGTTAACACGGGTTGATTGGGTTTTTTTGATTTGCGACTTTTAAAGGGAGTGGTTTGATTAGTAGTTTTGTGTGCATGCTCAGATTCTTGGAAACATGAGGGCATCAGTGAAATGAACCAGCAATTGTGAGATTGCATCTAGTAGCATTGTGTCAGGTCTGGGCTTTGAGGAGGCCGTTCAAGTTCTTTATACACAAGGGCATTGTAGTGAACAACCCTTGCCAAACTGTTGTATCATGTAGCATTAAAATTGTCTTGTTTGAATTAAGTGGCCAACTGCACTTCAAAAATAGTAAGACTGACAATGAAATTGAAAATAGTTGTCCTTTGAATGTAACAGAGAGTCTGTGACTAGTATGCCACAAAAGCCCCAAATCATAGTGAACGTTTTACGCCCCATGTCAGCGTTAACGCTTGATGGAGGGCGTTTCTGAAGCTTGGCTCTGACGCGACCATCATAGTGACAACAGTCAATCACATTAGTCTTCTGGTGTTGTATGATCGCTGCTAGACTGACTGGATGCAGTCAGGTCCTTGTTTGTTTTTAGGCTGACGTGCTTGGTGTCTTGGAAATTAGTTTAAAATTATGCCTTGTTGATGGTTTTCTGAATCGCGGCCATATACGTGATTGCGTGGTCGTTGTGGTTGCGTTTTTTTTTGGGACCCACAATAATTTCGCAATTGTTACGCTTTGCATCTTTTTCATAACATACGTATTGAATCGATGATGGTTTTACTTTTAGGTGTCTTAGCGGTGTTATCTTGCGAACATGGGGCATTAGTGTCTAGCATCCAGAATGTTTACTGTGCTCACATGTGAGATGCACTGAAAATATTCAGATATATAACTAATTTCAAACTACTTTGAAATTGGTTTTGAAATCTAATTTGTAACTTGAAATTTGATTTCAAACGGGCTTAAACTTTTAAAGTGGTTTAAAGTCTACTTTGTAACTGGTGTGAAATCTGAAGATTTGAAATCTCACATAAAACCATTCTGAAATCTGAAAAACTGTTTCAAATCAGTGAAAAATCGACAAGTCCATGTTGTTTGTTTTTGGGAAAATAAATTTTAGGATGGCATCTACAAAAAAGGAGGAGGAGGATCTTGTAATTGATGCATATAGTCTGTGATTAGTTTGCACCAACACAACAAACACAATACATTATGAGTTTCAGCCTAGTAGTGTGTGGTGGCATTAAAAGTAATGCATGACTTTCCTCAACAAACCGCCTATTTTGAGGCATTACTCATGTCTGCAGCACAAATGGTGCGGGACAAGTCACAAATACTCTACATTGTTGTTTTTTTCTGATCAATCAAAAGACAGAGTGGTGATGGCGTTCCCAAACTCTTCAGCAAGGTGCATAAATGTTTTAGCCATGTCTCCATCTCCAGATCATTGAGGGCGTCAGAGCAGCTCGGAGTGTTATTTTTTGTTAGAGTCACCCTTTTTTTTTTTTTGTTACCTCGAGGTGAGCGAATTATGTTCACAGAGGATGTTGACAGACATGGCGCCTCCGTCAACATATCTCTGAAAGGCCACACTCTCCAGAATGAGTTATCTTTATGATTCTTGACCTAGTGTGGTGTATATTAGTGGTGTGCTGTGTGTAGTGACGAGAGAGAGAGATAGAGGGAGAGACACTGTCATCAAAACAGACATCTTATGGACTGACACCTGCATTTTATCACTCATATTTCGACACCACACCGTCATGTATGGATTCACCTTGCGTGCACTAGTGCGGAATTCTCCTGGCGGTTAACAACCGCTTTTTAGGGTTGAGAGGATTTACACATGATAAGGCTGGACCCAAAAGGAACAGATATTAGTTGAAAAATAAACTGAAATGGACACTCTAGTATTGCACAGTGTATCCATGCACCCATATATACTATCTCCATGCAGCCAAAACCCACAACAGCACTGTTGAAACTAAAGTGAACCTCCTGTCAATTATGATAGCAACAGATACAACAGCTATAAAACAGATCCTCATCTCTTTCCAAAATGCAATAGAGTTAAAGTATGTGTGATCACATTAGTTAGCTCTGAGAGCCCTGTGGGCCCATACGTGGGCAAGCTTTGCTGTTTTGACTACTGAAAATGGCAGCTGACCTTGCAGGGGCAGAATCACTGCTTAGCGATTAATGTTGATGACATCAGACAGGGCAAAACAGACTTCATAACGGCTGAGACTTTCAACCAATAACCGTGTCCGAAATGTCATTTGCCTATCCATCAATCACGTGATGCTTGAAGGGAACAATTTGGTTGCACCTGTGCTCATAATGCAGAAATTTGTGTGTTACTGTGGAATGTAAGTCTACAATAAAAATACTTAGAACCAGGTAAATGTTTACCGTTTGGCTGGTATTTAAACTGAAAAAGTGATAATTATTTCATGTGATAGCCAATAAAATGGTCCAATATTAAAAATTATATTTCTTTTGTCAGAAATTGAAAACCAAAACTTAAATCTAATCAGGTTTAATCGCTACAATAACTAATGGCATCACTATATTTAAATGACAGTATAAATATCATTTTTTACTTTTTATTGCTAAAGATTATATTTCACGTGTATTAATTAAGTACTTTTTTTTTTTAAGATTATCGTAATCACTTTATTAAGGACCAATTTCTCACTATTAATAGTGCTTTTAGCATGCATGTTCTAGCAATTGCTGTTTCTTCGTAGTTTATAAGCAAATTAATGCCTTATATGCATGTGCTCTCACGAACTCATATTTTACATCCCTAATCCTTCCCAATACCTTAATTTAACTACCTTACTAACTATTAATAAAAAAAACTCTAATATTGGCAGAAAATGTATATGGTACAGATATATACCTAGTATATATCTGGGCTACAGGTCTGTTAAAAAGGAAAGGCAAAAAAACAACAACAAAAATATATGTTATAATGTTATAAACAATATACAGTATATTAGTATTTACCTCAGCTACATGTGTGTAGTTGTGTTACATGCCTAACTGGTTTGATTTTAAGAACATGGTTACAATTTTGGGTTTCAAATGTTGGGTTTCCACTTGACATGCAACACAAAATTTGGGTTCTGGAGCAAACCAGATGAAATTATGGTTATGGCACTTTCTCTGTGTATTGTGTGTGAACGTGTGTTAGGAGTCCGTTGTTCGTTGTTGTTGTTTTTTTTTTTTTTTCTTTTTTTTGTGTGGCATATACGGGACGTGTGTATGGTTGTGGGCTACGTCGGATGTATGTTAAGTTGTGTTCTGTAGGGTGTGTGTGTGGGGTTGTGTGTGGGTGTGTGTGTGGGGTGTGGGTGTGTGTTTGTGAATGATGATATGTTATTATAGTTTGTTTTTTGGGTTGTGGGTTTGTCCTCCTATTGTCTCCTCTATAATTTCGTTAATGGCGACAGCGTGTTGAGCTCCAAATGTTCAGCGTTTGCGTAACTGGTCATGTAGCAATTACTTACAGCTTGTCAGCAAAGAAGTTGTTAATTTTTCTCCTTTCCTAAAGATGTTGGAGTGGGGTTGGTGTACGTTCCATGGGTTTCCTTATTTTTTTTTGGGGTGTTTTTTGCACACTATATGGGGGTGTAGTGGTTGCTAGGTACAATAAGGTTTACTTTGGGTTTATTTGAGTTTTAATTTTATGGTTTTGCCTCTTTTACATTTAATTAAATACCTCCAGCTTTATAACTAAGAGTTGGCACTGGTTTGTGTTGTGTTATATAGCAGTTTCTTTTTTTCGTTCTTTTATCCGTTGTTTTTCGAAAGACTTGCCTTCTTGCTCGGGCCTGCACTAATGTCTATTGTAATGTTTTAATAGCGTGTGCCTTCTAAGCACCAATAAATTTATATGATCACAACAGGCGATGTCGAGCACACGGCCAATTAGGAATGCCGATGCTGCCATTGCCACCGCTGCTGCTGCTGTTGGCCTCAGGAGGAAAGAGAGGTGGGAAAACTGGAGGAGAGAGAGAGAGACAAACACAACTGCCTGACCGCTGTCTGGATCTCTAGGTGTAATAAATAAATACATTATTTAATTATTCCTGTGCTGACAAGCTTAAGCTCAATTTCATGCATCCATTACTCCGAGGTCTTCAGTGTCCACATGATCCGTCAGATTATGTTATCATTCTAATATACGGATTGGTGCTCAAGAAACATTTATTATTACCAGTATTATCAATGTTGAAAACATGCTGCTTATTGTTGCTCATTGGCTCTGAATACACATACAGTTATTGTGTAGTCCGTATTTTGTTGGGTCACAGGAGGAGTGGGATGTTGATCAGTACTGGCTTAGGATGAGCATCATCACGCGTCTCAACCAATGACAGCATTTGGGGAGGGCCTAAAGACTGCAGCAGCGCTCACATGAAAGCTCCCGATAAAATTATTTAGGCTAAGCATCAATATTCACAAACCACTGTTCACTGTTATTTTTAACAGAAAAGAATGCAACATGCTCTTAATCATGACTTCATAAGTGGGAAATAGGAAGTTTCTGATAGCACGTGAAGACAGCAGAGAATAAGCGCTCTCGCTCAGCACAGTGCAGTGCATCATTTTGTTAAATTTGTGGTTTATTATTTTGAGTCGTTTGGGACGCGGTAACACACGGCCCTCTCACAATATATTGCTTTACAGATCGATCACTCTTGCCGCTCAGAAATGTTCACACTATCATGTTTGTTTGAACACATTATAACGTTCAACGCTTCACGGCGCGGTTAGCGCACACCACTGTTAGATATTAATGAACCGCGCTCTGGCCCACTCTTCAACCGAGCAGGGGACGGCTAACCGAACCGTGGCCCGATACCTAGGCAAACAGAACGGGCTTTGGGGGTTCAAACATGTTGGGCACAGTTAAGGATTGCTAGTGTGAATGTACCACATATTTCCAGCATACGCCACAATGAGTCCCTACCCACCCTCTCCCATCAAGTGTTGTCCCGCACCACACTCGGCTGCGTTGTGTCCCGCGATCGTGCAGGTCTCTACTCGGAAGGTGCCTGTTATAATCTTATGTTTGAGGCTCTGGACCCTGAGCATAACTTGTTTTTCTATAACAAACAATAAAATATTTTCTATAAAAAACGCTAATGCCCTGGCAGTGGCAAATAGCTTTAGTTTTATATTTAATTTGATTACATTAATGTTATAAGTTGAGATTTACAAGAAATATTTTAACTGCTACTATGTACTGCTGTAAAAAAAAGCACCTTATTTGTGTTTGCAAACCAAATGTTATTGCACTTTTGTTCATGTAGCAGTACTTTTAAATGAAAAAAGTGCACAATGCACTACTTTTAAATGCATTATTGAATTTTGTGCATAATGCGATTAATCGCAGACAATCATGCAATTAATCGCGATTTAAAAAAAATGTAATCGTTGCCCAGAACTAATTTAAATATAATACCCCAAAAAGTTTTCTTGTACTTCAAGTGTACAAAATGTTAAAGACTTTATTTTAATATTAAAATTTACTGTGTTAATCCATTTCTAGCTTTTTCACATACTGTAACCCAGCCCTTTTCATGTTCTCACATATCCCACCAAGGAAAGCTCTACCCTGGTGACACAGGTTTGAATCCAGCTTGCAACACTTCCTGAACTTACTGTCCACATCATTTCATGACCTCTCTTCAATATACTATGAGTAAAGATGTCAAGAGAGAGAGAGAGAGAGAGAGAGAGAGAGAGAGAGAGAGAAAAAAAGGCTGCGGTAGAAGCATGATACGACTCAGAAAGATTTACAGATTTTCACAAAATTGGTTCAAAATGCTCTCAAAATCTCACATCACTTTCATGTTCATTTGTTGAATATTTTAGGAAAATTTGATTATGCTTTCAGATAACAATTATAGTGTAGCTAAAAGACTTTTACTATGTTTAAATCTTTTCAAAAGACTTCCCAACATCACCACAGAAAAGGGGGAAAAGGGATTGAAATTAGATGTGAATTTATCAGGTATTCTGTCCAAGCCAGACAACAAAAGTCAAACATCTTGATAAAAGTTTGCCATCATTAATGAACAATGTTTTTTAAGTGGATAGAGGCTCCAGTGTCATTAGGGACTGGGGACAGAGCCATGATTTCTGGATCAGAGCGCATCATGTCATCATTTATATCATGCATCTACAAATGAAACGTGACATCAATCATACGACTATTTATAGTGTGGATAAAAGAGAAATCTAACACTACTAAATGTGTTTGCTGCCTGCCAAAACTCCATGTACTTTACATGGATGCCCACAGAGAGAAATAAAGAGAGACGGGGAGGAGGTGGAGACAGTGAAAGAGACACGCAGGAAGAGGGAGAGGATGGTTGGTTGGAGATGAAGGCACAGGAATGGTGGATCCCGCTGCGAGGGGGCACAGGATGACGGTCTCCCACTGGCACGCTGCATAGACAGTGGGTAGTCGTATGCAGACTCACACACAGTGGGCAGTGCCACAGTCAGAAAGATGGAAATAGACCGAACTCACACATACTGCCAACTGAGTCTCATAGGCTTCATGAAATATGACTACAAGCTGCGAGACAGCAGCCTCTCTGACACACTTGAGCCCGTCTGTGATACGGTCCCACACACACAGACATGTATAGCACACATACATGACAAAGACGCCCACCTACAGCCCCATCCACCCACAAACACAGATGAACAGACAAACATCCCCTCTCCAGCATCCATTCACGCACGCACGCAGACAGACAGACACAAACACAAGCAGTCCCCTGATGGCACTCATAGGTGAGTTGGAGTGTGTAAGTGTGTGAACGCTGGGGATGAGGAACATATGCTGCCTAAAGAGCCATGAAGAACGATACTAACGTGACAGAGCTTTCAAGTATATATGACTGAAACTATAGAGAGTGCCACCAAAAGCATTTGAACACAAATACGGTGTATAAATGTAATTGTTTGTAGGTAAATATGCAGGGATTTTGAAGATATAACCAGAATTTTTTCAGATTTTATTTCTTTTGCATGTTTGATTATTCCACATTTATATATATATATATATATATATATATATATATAATATATATATACACACACACACACGCACACACAGTGGGGCTAGGAAAGAATCAATTTGTAACTCAATCAAGTTGTAGCTAATGCACCTTTTATAGCACACAAAGCCATTGGGGGGGGGGGGGACTTTCAACTGTGATCAGCTGTGGTCATTTTGATTCGCTCAGCATGAAAAGAGCTCTCCTGCAGCATCTTAGTCCTTGGTAGTGCAACTGAAGCAAACAAATGGGTGGCAAGGCACTGTCAAAAGATCTCTGGGATAAAGTTGTTGACAGGCACAAGTCAGGAGATGGATATAAAAAAATTCAAAGGCTTTATCAATGGCTGGAAGCACATTGAAGTCTATTATTAAGAAGTGGAAGGTTTTGGTACAACACAGACCCTCCCTGGATAGGGACGTCGCTCCAAACTGGATGAAAGTGCCAGGAGGAAACTGGTCAGAGAGGCATCCAAGAGGCCTACAGCAACTCTGCAGCAGTTGCAGGAATTTATGACAAAGATCATTTTGGTCATTGTGTGCATGTGACAGCAATATCACAAATTCTCCACAAATGTAGATTGTATGGGAGGGTTGCAAGAAAAAAGCCATCCTCAAGAAGGCCACATTGTCACGAATCCGGTCCATGGACTTTCATCCAATGAACTCAAGAGGTCGCTCTCTTACCATATTGACACTCACTCCACATAGACTGTCACACATCACTATGGACTACATCTACCATGCTCCACTGCACTGATTGCGCACTCACCTGCATCCAGTAACTCATACTATATAACACTCACTCTGATCCTGCTCTAGTCGCCGAGTATTGTTTTAGCGCTTATCGCTCATCGTGTGATAGCTGCTTTACGGAGCCATTGTAAATTCCTTAATCTAGTACTGCCTTGTTATTAGTTTGTTTACCCGTGTCTTGATCCTTGCTTGTTATCTCGTTTTGTCTGATCTCTGTCTGCCCTGAAGTTTATAGCCTGTTTTGGAATTACCCTTTGCTTTGCTGTTTCGGACTGTGTTTGCACCTAGCCTGGACTCTAGCTCGTCTTGTGGACTCCCCGTTTGCCTCGCCCTCAGGATTACATTCACCGGAGATCAACTGTTTACTGGACTACTCTTGTGTCTTGCCCACTATATACCTGTTTGCCATTGTCTGACCCATGCCTGTTTTATGACCACGTCTCTGTCTTCTATTAAAGCTTTGCAAATGGATTCACACGTCTCGCGTCTCGTCGGCTCCGTTACACACATGCAGTCAGGACTGAGCTTTGCCAAAACGCACCTTGAAGATTCTGAGGTAGATGAGACTAAAATTTAATTATTTGGTCTCAACAACAAATGATATGTCTGGCGTAAATCCAATACAGCTCACCATCCAAATAACAGTATTCCTACAGTAAAACATTGAGGTGGTAATATCCTGTTATGGGGGGTGTTTCTCTGCAGCAGGGACTGGAGATGGGGCAAAATACTATCACATTCTTGAGGAAAATCTGCTGCCCTCTGCCAGAAAGTTGTCAATGGGAAGGTTTACCTTCCAACATGACAATGATCCAAAGCACACAGTGGATGAAGGAGAAAAAGGTGAATGTCCTTGCATGGTCTAGTCAGAGCCCAGACTTAAACCCAATTGGAAATCTGTGGAATGATTTGAAGACTGCAGTCCACAAACGGTCATCATAATATTTAACTGAACTTGAGCAGTTCTACAAAGAATAGTGGGCAAATATTGCAAAATCTAGATGTGCAAAGTTAGTAGAAACAGAGACATATCCCAACAGACCAAAGGCTGTAATTAAAGCAAAAGGTGGTTCAACAATATACTGACTGACACAAGGGTGTGTGTGTGTGTGTTTTCTGAAATCTATTGCTGTGGTTTAACATACAAGTAAATGTCAATTTAATGAATTTCCATTCAAACCTCATTTGAAAATTTGGAGTGGTAAGATATTTTAAAAAATGTTTTTTAACACTAGAAACGCCACAGGGTAAATTTGACCCGTGGTTGTTTTTCAAATGTACATAAAATAAAACATTCAAGTCTCCCAGTCATTGACTTTTACTAAAATTATGTAATTTACAATCCAATTTTGTTAAAAACGGTTTAGATAAAACCAGATAAAAAAATGGGGCATTCATACCTATAAGCGCCAGCGGGTCAAATTTACCCACCTATATAATGCATGTATAATGGACATTGAGGAAGAAAGACAAAGATTTACTGCGGGCATTTGAAATGAAGTGCTACAGGAGAATCTTGCACATTCACTGGCATCAGAAAATCACAAACGTGGAGGTACAAAGACGAGTTGGAAACACGAGGAACACTGTACAATTCATCATGGAGAGGAAGCTCAGCCTGTTTGGACATATCTGCAGGATGGAGGGCAAGCAACTGGTTAAGTGTGTGGTGTTTGGGATCATGAATGGACGGACACGGAGAGGAAGTCCGAGTAGGGAGTGGTTGGATAACATCAAAGAATGGTGTCAGAGGGACATCCACTCTCTTAGAAGGATGGCACAGGGCCGTGCACAGTGGAAATGGAGCGTCAGACGGGCATTGGACACCAACGGGCGTGAGCCCATGGAATGATGGATGGATCATTATGAATGATGGATGGATCGTAATACAGCCTCAAATTAGAAATTTGATCGCATATCTGCTACCACTGCCAGACAAGAAACCGACGACAGCTGTGGTTAAATGCTATAAAATGAGGAGACTGGAGTGGACAGAAAGGATTGTCAAAAATGCTCACGTTTGCAGCGCACATTTCTTATCAGAAAATGTTAAATAAAGTATTGTCTTTTGTTGTTATGGGCGCGTCTACAGATTTCTTGCCATATGTCTGTTTCTTGCATCTCACGACTATGTCGTGTATGAAATAATGTCTGTATGGATGTGTGTAAAACAACAAATTGACGATTTATATATAATCATTTGTAATTGTATATACATTGTTGTGATTAATTGTGGCTGGAACAATAGTGTAGCAGTAGAAATAGTTGCCTGCTGAAATTTAAATATATATACATCTTCATCATGACTAGATAGACACGGTGAGTTTGTCTTTACTATACACGTTAGATGTGATCCACCTCATAGTAACAATCCTGTCAGATCGTCCATCCTTTGAGTGAGAGTGTAACGTTACAGGTAGGCCGATCTGGTTTCGTGGTTAAAGTTAACCTTTTTGACATGTTTCCAGTGTTGTCCTTGCCCAGCAAAAGCATGGACGTGATGTTGTCTGAAGGTTTGGCAAAAGGAGAGTGGGACTGTGGGCGGTGCTCGGGGTGGTGACTGAAGGCGGTGACTGTGTAGTTCTGACGTCAACTTTTTACAGAAGTTACAATGGTTTGTGACAAATAGCTAGAACTTTAAGCAGGCTGCGTGAATTTTACTGTGGACTAACTGTTTTGAAACCTATATGGTAGTTAAATAGCCAGTTATCGTGTGAAAAGGTCATTTCAGTTTTGACAATATGGGACCTTTAACATTGTACATTTCTAGGCAATGCCTTTCACTCACTGATTTAGCGGTTATAATTTTCATAAATAAAGTCAAAATGACAAAAAAAGGCAATTTATGGAAGGTAGGTATTAGAAACACTAAATGCCATGAGTGATGTAGAGTCTGATGGTAAGTTATGCGTCCTGGGTCGGCTCAGCATCTGACGGCTCAACTGACAGTGATCCAGATTTAATATTTACATGTTTTAGCCCCACGTTACTCTAATTGGTCAAACTTTAGTTTAATTATTTAATTTTTGTCTTGCCATACCGTTTATTGTTCGCTACTGTGTTGCTATTAGTCTGGCCGTTTCCTGAAGAAAAAAAAAATAACAAAAATCCGATCTGATTGTCTAATGAATAAAACTATTTTTTGATTAGGCCTACCCAAAGTTTAATGGTGTTGTTCTCTTATTCAAATTTTAAATGATATAACTAAATAAATTAATAAATATTTAGGTGAAGCTGTGTGCTTGAATTTTTCATTGCATCATCCTATGTAGTGTGGTGAATTATTATTGTTCATTATTGTCTATAGGCTGTTTTAGTTATTTAAATAGCATGGGTTATCTTAATAGATTGATTAATGACACTGTATTTTAATATTACACCACCCAAATATTTAGGCTACTACCACCTTCTAATTTCCGCTGTCAGTGATGGCTTTTTTTTTTTTTTTTTTAGCCTAGGCTACTGCCGGTATGGATTACTGTACCCTCGCCCACTCCAACCAAATAGGAGGCCAGAACAGAAAGGAGCGGTCTGCATAAAAAAGCTTAGAACATAAAACAACAGGAAAAAATATAGTTGATGACTAGACATAATAATGTCATGACTCTAGACACTTCTTTGTGAAGAGAGTAGCATAATACAGTGAAATAATATTTTCTTTAGCCATTCAGAAACAGCTGTCGTGTGTGTGGGTAAAATTTACCCGCTGGCGCTTTTAAGTATGCAGCGACCTCTGGCGGTTCTAGTGTTAAATAAGTATATCCTGCTCACCATGGCTGCATTTGTTTGATTAAAAATACAGTAAAATGGTAATATTGTAAAATATTATTAGAATAAAAAATAACCAATTACTGTTTTATTATATTTCAAAATGTAATTTATTCCTATGACTGCAAAGCTGAATTTTCAGCAAACCTCTTTCACTCAGTGTCACTAATATGCTTAAGAAATATTTCTTATTATCATCAATGTTAAAATCAGTTGTACAGTTTAAAATTTTTGTGGAAACCATGATACCACTTTTTTAGGGTTCTTTGATGAATAACACGTCAAAAGAACAGCATTTATTTGAAACTTTTTACTATTATAATGGCTTTACTGTGTCTTTTTCGTCGCCCTTTTAGAATACTGTAAAAAAAAAAAACTGCTAACTACAAACCTTGAATAATGGTGTAAATAATAATTACTATATTAAAAATATATAAATATGTAAATAATAGGATTCAGGAACTTTCACTAAGATTAGTCAGGGGTAACAAATAATTACTAATGTAACACTTGCCAATAGGTCAACGGTCTGGGTCACTAAAGGTGAATCTTCTTTGGGGGGGGTCTGCGGTGTACATACATTTTTAGGAATCAGTCAATAGAAAAAGCCATACTGATTGACAGCTATGTGGTTACAACAGTGGTTACGGCCATCTGCTACGTGCCCAAATACATTTGGGGGCCCTGTACAACCTCACATCAGCACAAAATCACAAGACGACACCAGACATAACTGCATTTCTTTGGCCATAAAAGGAAAACAGGCCATGAGTATACTGTAATAATGACACATGAAAAATGAAAGCATTAGGAAAGTTTGTAAAGGCCTTTTGCAGATGCACAAATTACATACCAGTCAGTTGAGGCTCCTTGTGGTGAAAGAGTTTTGTCCTTGTGTCTGCTTCTACCTAAACAAAACAAACACAAAAATAACAAGTTAGAAACTCCACTCAGGCTCTCCAGCCCTCTCAACTGCTGAAGCAATTCACTGCTTGAAGAGGTTGTGTGATGGTGAAACAAAAGTATTAAACTTTGTTCTGCCAAACTGAGTGTTCTGCCTTGAAACTATAATTTTGCTTTTTTTAAGTTCTTCCCCAAAAGGAGAAATTCTGGACCTCAAGATGGACATTGTGTAGACTTTTCTGTCCATAAACAACTTGAAACACTCTTAATCCCCTTCACAGAACTTATCATTGCATCTGTAAATTGTACGGTTCTTAAAATGTCACGTCTAGAGTTTATGACTGTAAGCATACAGAATGGAGAGGATTCTCTCAGCTTTATCAGAACTCTTGGCAAGCTCTGATTCTCCTCAACAAACCCAGTGCTAAGTCTTATATCATCCTTCTTAGAACTGGATTGGTAAACCATGTCATTTGTGAATATTTTTGGGAGATTTAGACCACTGTCCCATTGCTACAGATCAAACCAGATGAGATTTAGGAGACACAGTTGTATATGTGTTCGCTGGAACATTGCAGGGACGTGCTGGAGAGACATAGTTGTATAGTCTGAGAGAACATTGGGATCTTTCATTACATGAGCTGAGCCTCATTGTAAGTTTCCAATCTTGCACGCTGCCGTGTATAATCCACCGAGAAAACTTGGATGTCAAAGTGAAGCCCTCTGCGAAGGGGAAATAGAACATGCTTGATGGCTAAACCTCAGATGAACATACATGGAGCTCTTTTAGGTCAGTCACGTAACCATGATTCTTGCGAATCAAGGCCAGTAGTTCTCCGATCACTGAGATGTGCCGGACCACCCTGATGCTATACTCGAGGGGGGAGGGTTGACACTCAGAGGATTGTGGAGATGTCTGTACAAAAAGTTTAGTTGAGGTCGTGCCCACAATAGGGCAATAGACAGCAGGATTCTAGATAAATCTCAACACTGTGGCTGTGTGTGTGTGTGTGTGTGTGTGTGTCTGAGTGTGTTTGCATGGTGGGTAGGTGTGACAATACATGATAATGCATATAAAAGTAAGCATATGTGTACACTGTCTTTTAAAAGTTTGTACACACCATTTTCCACATTTTAAATAGAAAAGACAGATTCCCAAAAAAATATTTAGAAGCACAAGTGTTTTTAACATAGATAATAAATAAGCATATGAATATTACAATGATTTCTGAAGGATAATGTGACACTGGCTGATGAAAATTCAGCTTTGTATCACAGAAATAAATTAAATTTGAAAGTACATTCAAATAAAAAAATATTTTGTTTTATAAACATTATCACAGAAGATTTTTAAGATCATACACAAATTCAGTGGAGTGAGTCCAAACTTTCGGCTGGTAGTGTACAACCGTGGGCGTGTACTTTAGACACAAAAACCGTGTGTATGTGTGTTTATAATGCCATTTTGCTTGGAGCCTACAGGTAGGAGTGTGTGTATGTTTGTTTATCTGTGTCTGTATGTGTATATCTATCCTACAAACGTGTGAGTGTGAGTGTCAGCGCAGGGGCCCTGCTTAAAGCGCGGTCTTATTTACTCCTGTCAGCCTATAAAGCCAGCCTGAGTGCCATGCTGATTGTAATCCCCTTTTGTGTGCTAGTCTTCAGTGATGTGGCTTTTCTCTCGCCCTCATCTCATGATGGAAGCCTGTACTGTTAATCTGAGAGTGGCCCCTGAAAGGATGAAATGAGTTCCTGGGCTGAATGCACTCTTTACCTCCTCTGTCTTGGTCTATTCAGACGTGGGGCGTGAGAGCTGGCGGCTAACACCTCCACAACAATACTCGGCAAAGCAATGCAAACCTTCCTTACACAAACTACTCTAGGAGACTTGTTATTCCCACATTATCATCTTGCTCACATAATAGTAGTAACGTCTTCCATTACGGCACCTCAAAATACAGAAGATATGTAATCAAAATGAAGGTGCATAATAGCAACAAAAAAGGGGCCAAAAAATGGATCTGTGTGGCTGATCTGAACATTTTAAGAATGAATATAGTTAAAACAATTATTAAAGCATCTAATAAGGTACATGTATCATGGCATTTTCATGGTACTACTATGGTACATGTCCAAAAAACTTTTTTTTTTAATTTTTTTTTTTTTAAGCGTATACTTCATATAAGGGTTTGGTTGAGTGTCAATAGTGCAAGATATTCAGTAGATATTAACTGAATTCACATGAGACTCAAATGGCTGTTTTAATATAGAAAACTTTACATTTTTTGGAAGATTTGGGTGAAATTACTCTTTTAGTACTAAATAACTTTTATAGGATTATCTGGAAGATGATAATCACATTGCTTTCCAAGTTAGCATACAGTTACTTTAGAACTAAAATGCTTCTTTAAATGAAAAAAAATACATAAACAAGAAAAAAAAAAATTTGGGGGTCAACTTTCTAAAGGAAGCCGCTTTGTCAGAGCCATGGCCTATAGCGGTTAGCACATGTCCTCATCATTACCTGTAACTGCTAGTGCTACATGTCTGTAGCATGTGTGCTAATTCCTATAGGCTTCATTATTAACAACTTAGAATATGTATGAAGATTTATGTAGGATACAATACTAAATGCAGATTAGCAAACATCCAGTGTAAATGATTAGCAAATTTAGCTCAGAGTCTGACTGGAAACCTGGTCAAGCAGCTCAGAAGCTGTGCGTATCGATGGATTCCAATAGAGACAGAAGAAGAAGAATATCTCATTGTTGTTGGGGTGGAATTCTCCTCTGAGGCGAGATAAGTCGGGTTCTTTGTTCTCTGGCCTCTGTGACAGAGTGCTTATTTAATGCAGTCAAAATGGGGACTATGTCAGGCTGTAACGCAAAGTGGGCCTGTGGCCTGTTTATTTGTTGGAATGGAAGGATGGAAAGATGAAGGAACTGAGTTGAGGAGAGAGAGATCATATGACCGTTGTCTTACATAAGGCCCAGAAAGGATGTGTCAAGATGAGCATCATGGCTCATCCACGCAGATAAAGTGATTAGGGAACATGAAAGGAGAGGGTACTAAGCAGTACTAAACAGTCTTTGCTATTTAGTCAAATTCAACCATTTAAGATGCTAATTACTTGAAGGACTGTTTGTTGGACTAAATAATGGGTTTTCCTCATTTACACTGACAGCTATTTTATTGCTGGAGGTCAAAGGTTGATATTCTGTGGTGAAGGGTGCGTAAATTGACAGTGTTTAAAAATCTGATCACAAATTAGATATACTGCCTGTAAAACTAAGAAGTCATTCTATTTTGACAATGAATACATTTTCTCAAAAGGTTCCCTTCTAGGCTAAGCTAAAACTGGACAACTAGACCAGTAGTTCTTACCCTTTTTGATTATTTTTAAGGACCAGGCATCCATGACTTTTCCAGGTTAATTGGTAAGGATTTTAAACATATTTTTTACTCACAATTTATACCTGATTAAATATTTTAGAGCTTGAACTAAAAAAAAAAAATTAGGCTTCCTCATACATCCAGGTTGGTGAGACAGTTGTTGAGCTGGGTGGATTAAAATAAGATAAAATATCTTTAGCTTATGTTAATGCTTGTTCTGTCTTATTTTAAATCATTTTAAGTCATCTTGAGACCCCCCAGCCTCCTAGTTAAAAATAACTGCACTATGTCATGCAATTATATAAATAACTAAATTGTTAAAACGTTTTTTTTTTCATTGTCTTGTCTTATGTCCATCAAAAAACGTACAGTAGGTGCTTGACATCCATCTTTTGTAACAAGCAGAATGCTGGTTTTGTATTAGCAGGCAGTATTTAAAACTCAGCATGATGTAGAAACCGTTAATCTGCATCAAACTAGTATACACAAGACCAGTGTTTTCACACAATTAAGTTGTTTCCTGCTAAGCAGGTCACATACAGGAAATGAAAGGGGAGGGAATCAAAGAGAAATGGAGGAGGAAAATGAGAGATCTCTCTTCTGACTCGGTGTGACTGTGAGGTTAGACTCTGGAGTGAGCAACACAAAGAGATTAACCCATTTACATCTGTTACCTACTCTAATGGCTTTTTGCAGCTAATTTCAGCCATCTGCGTTCTCTCTAAAGACTTTGTCACACAAAACTAATAAAAGTCATCTGGCACACAAAATTAGAGAACTTAGAGAAAGATGGACTCAAAGACACTAGAGTACACACACACACACACACACACACACACACACACACACACACAGGCATCATGCAGCTGGACATATGACTGGGCATGCATTCCCTGACATAAATGAATCACATGCTTACCGACTGACTGACAAACACATATTAAGGTTCTAATGCAGATTCTCAAAGTTCATTTATGGACAGTGATGAACAGTGGAAGAGAAGTATCATGGACCAGGGAGAAATTTTTGCTTTATGAAACATATAAAACAGAAATTATGACTTACATATTAGGGCTGTCAATAGGTTAAAATAACTAATCATGATTAATCTAATTTTGTAAGACAGAAGACTGTACATTTTGTGTCAGTGAGACTTGTATGACAAGAGGGTGTTATTGTTAAGCTTCAGTGATAATTAAACCCCACCACACAAATAATGTAAATGAATGTACTCTTGTTAAACATCCCATTTATGAATAAATTTGTCATTAAGTCTTTCTCAGAGAGTCTTTGTAAAAATTTCGTTTAGAATGGTGGAAGGTGTCTCAAGTGCCTTATCAGAGAAATTAAGTGACGTAATAATGTCCATAAATAAATAAACAAACAACAAATAAACAAACAAACAATCCAGTACTATGTGAGTAAAAAGTAACACATGCAGGTTTGGTATTGATAAATAGGTACTTGCGCCTGATCTATGATACAGCTGGATTGTGTAAATATAGTGAGTAGTGTTTCTATTTCATATGCATATGCTTACATCTGCTATTTTAACATGCTGTATATTCCACACTTTCATCCAATACTGTTTCATCTTTCCAAACATTCACATTCACTGTATCTCAATGGAGAATGATATATACACACACATTATACACACACATATACTACCGGTCAATAGAATAAGAATAACTAAGATGTTTTGATATGGTTTAATATTATGTTCACCAAGGCTGCATTTTTAAAAAAAAAAAAAAAAATACAGTAAAAACAGTAATATTGTGAAATATGATTACATTTAAAATAACTGTTTTCTATTTAAACATATTTTACATTTTTTTTTATTTCTGTGGTGCCAAAGCGGAATTTTCCACAGCCATTACTCCAGTCTTCAGCATCACATGATCCTTCAAAAAAAAAAATTTCACTGATAATAAGAAGAAATGCTTCTTGAGCACCAAATCAGCATACGATATGTTGTACAGTAGTACAGATGTTATAAATGGCATGGTAAGACTGAAAAAGGATCACGTGTTGTCTACATAGAAGGGGTCTACGCTTGGAATGTTGCCTGCGTTTATATTTTTGACAGTTTACAGGTCTTATGATGTTGCTAAAAAGAACATTATATTGTGTATTTGATTTAATGAAAAGTGTTTATGTGGTTTAAGGTTAAAAAAACAGATTATTTTCCACATACTGTACAATATTGTTTCTCCTCTATGCCTGCCTTTCTGAAACGTGTCGATTTTTACAAAGCTCATCAGTCTGAAAAGCGAGGTGTGCTCTGATTGGCAGCTATCCAGTGCATTGTGATTAGCAGAATATCTCAAGCGTGTGATGGAAATGTTACACCCCATACCATATTGTGATGCTGTGTCCCGGAACGATGAGACAAAAACATTAAAACCCAATATAAACTAGGCATTTGTTGCATCCAGTGGGACATAATTACGGATTATAATGACTTATACAGTCTTTTAATCGTGCGTTGCATAGCACCGCGTAAACATAAAACCATGTCTGCATTTGAAATCGGAGAAACAACAAACAACAAGCCAACTCTACACTGCTCAAAACTCGCATTAGAATCATCAGTGGCAAATTCTTTAAATATATAAAAAAACGTACTTACAGTCTGTGGGTCAGAACAGCCGGCATTGTAGTCTACTCTACCAGTATCAGGAAACAGTCCTCCATAAAATGCATGACACACATCTAATAGTGGGTGAACTGTCTGGAACAGTGTTGTAAATACAACTAAACCACTGATTTCTAGTCATGTCCTCTTTTTGAAAGGCCAAACAAAGTAGTTTCACTTTCACAAGAAAACACACGGCGGGCTAGAGTGAGCGGAGGCCGGAGGCCTAGAGTAAGCGGTGGCGGGCTGGCGGGCTTGATTGAGTGGAGGCGGGCAGGCTTGCGGCAACCACATGTGACGACACAGGGATGCGGACTACGTTGTTTTTTTTTTTTTGTTTTTTTTTTTTGTTTTTTTTTTTGGCCATGGTGAAAGCCGATCCAGCAATCCGATCCAGCACGGATCAGCTCCAGTCATGACAAAGCGAATATCGTCCTCTTTTGGAAGGCCAAACAAAGTAGTTTCACTTTCACAATGGAACACACAGTGCCTTCACGACATGGCAGCGGCGGCAACAACAATACTACAGCCAGAATAAAAGTTACTCCTCCTTTCTTTGCGTGAACATTTGGGCGGCATTATGCAAATCTTCCCACATCGTGATGTAGACATGTGGGGGCGTGTTAGAACGAGCCATTTTAGGTAGGCGTGGTTGACTCTAAACTTTTATAAAGAATTCTCATTGGATTGGAGACTTTAGTCTTTGCAACTTTACAGATCTTCTTTATGCACCAAGAGCTTGTAACACTCCAAAGAGAAAGGAAAAATTTAAATCACATTATATGACCCCTTTAAACACAATAAACGCTAAGAGTGTAGTTTCATACCCCCGCTGGGATGTGCATGCTCATAAAACCGTACATCAAAAAGTTTAAACTGGCAAGGCACACAGCCACGTCTCTCTTGCGCAGTTTGGAAGTGTTTGAAATTAAAATAAACGAATGTACGCTGTGAGCTAATAATTTGTAGAAATCTGCCAGAAGAAGCAGCCATTAAGAACAGCTGATTTTTTTCAGAGACATCTGATGAACAAACGACATGTGAGCACATGTGAATGTGAGCCCAGTGCGATTTGTGTTCATAATACACATTTTTAGCGAACCGTACCTTTAGCTGAAAGTGAACCGTACTCAGACCACCTCTCGAGATCGTCTCGGTTCGGTTCGGAGAGGACTGAGATCGTTTGGAGTGTTCACATATGGGCCAAAAATCACGTGAACTGCACTCAGACCCCTGAAAAGGACGACGTGTGAAAACACCCTAAGAGTTTTTAAGACTTTTTAAGGACCCGTGGAAACCCTGTACACTCAAGAAGCCAGAGAAAACACTACAGTCACGCACAGAGAAGAAACTGAGAAACAGAGAAAGAGAGAGAGCACACAGGAGTTTGTGCTGACTGGCAGCAGGTGAGTGTGTGAACATGTCGGCCAGGGTTCATGTTGAATAGGGCGATGTTAGTCAGGATGGAGGGGGAGAGCTGTAATGGGGGCAGCAAAACAGCTGTGAGGTAGGGAGAAGGGGGTGTCGGAAAGCACGTCCAGCCAACCAATGATCTCGCTTTATGAAATTAATAAAGCTCATCTCAGCACGCCTGAACAAACTAGCAGAATGACACCAAATCTCACTGTTTTAATCACATTACATACAGGCCAGCTCATTAGCCACACAGGCTACTGGGTTCACACGCAGTGCACAGGATTACAAACACTCACACACACACACATCCACACATCACCAAGTGCTAATGGCTACCGTTTGTATCTTACTCCTGCACTCTACACAGATGTGCTTTTACTGAGATGCTATAATTTTTTTTATAATTTATCGTGTTTTGTGACTTTGAGTGATATTTTCGGCTCATCCTTGTGTCCCGGACACTGTGAAAAGAGGCACGAACAGAGTCTGTATGCATAAGGTCAGGGTCACACACCAGCATTCAGAAGTCAGCGTTGCCCAGGAGATAAACGATATTCGCTGTGTTTTCCTGGATGGACTTCCCCAAAAAATGAGCCTCATCTCCTTTCATTCCTGTACAAAGAGGTCTATCTGAATAAACGCTATACAACCAATCTACCCTGCGGCGTTGAAGCGATGGTGTTTGTCCATCAGTGTGGTTTTATGCGGGGCCTATGAATAAATATTTTCACTTTGAAAGTCGTTTACTCAGAATGGGTGTCAAAATGTGGCCAGACAATACAATCTAACATGCCAACGGTTTTACATATGATAACATTTTTTTTTTAAATGGGTAAAGATGACCTAACACTAGAACAAACCGTCTTCTGTTTGATGCTTCTGTTTTTGATGTGAAACCGTTTTGGTGACTTCCACTGTATGGGGAAAATCCCCACTGAAACTAACACCACTAAAATTACTAAAACTAAAAGTAAAATTAAAATTATTTAAAGCTACGTAGAAATATTTAAAGAGAGGAGAGAGAGAGAAAAAAAACTAATAACAATGATAAAAGCATGTAAAAAAATTACTAAAAGCAAACTAAAATTAAAAATAAGATAAAAACAAAATTTTAAATAAAAAAAATACTATAATAGTATTAGTATAAGACTGCACTCCACCAACTGCATAGCAACATTGTGTTGTTGAGTACTGCATGGGAAAGCATCAGACAGACAAAAAATAAATAAATGATAGAAGATAAGAGTTGATACTTATTTACATTATGTGATAGTTTTTTAATGTTGTGTACATTTTGGGACTTTTTATTTAAAAAACAAAAAGCTTCTATCTACAAAGTTGAACTCTAACTTGGTTCTATAAGGTTCTATCTCTGTGAGCATCAGCACTTCGAATGCACACAAAAGGACCAATCAGGATCAACTTTCTTTGTCATGTTGCCGGACTGCTCCGTGACAGCAGTAAATATTAAATGTGAAATATTTTAACTATAAAATATTTCTAATTATATGTAGTTAGTGAAACATTTTTCAATGTTTATTATCCATTAAGCACATACTCAGTCTTTACCGCTCAGGACATCCGACCCTCACCTTCATTCATTCTCAAGTAGAAACTATTAGTATAAACAAATATAGCAAAAAACGTTAAATTAATGTCTGTTTTCTGATTATTTTTTTGTAAAAAGTGTATAGGGTCGCTAGCGACCTGAGGTATGTAATCGTGTAAATGTATTTTTCCTGCACAACAATAATTAAATATCTGATGACTCAATAAGTGCAATTTACCTTTATTCCTCAAAGTGGTACTGTTTGATACACAATGATGACGTGATTTTTCACTTATAATTGCCGCAGACATAAAACAAATAATATAATCGTTTTAATTATATTTAAATTTTATTATTTTAATTTTTATGCAAAAATTGATTGAAAATGTAAAATATTCAACATCAAGAAGATCAGGCCCTTCTTTCAGAACATGCAACACAACTCAAGCTCTTGTTCTATCCAGGCTGGAATATTGAAATGCTCTCTTGGCAGGTCTTCCAACCACTTCTATCAAACCTTTACAATTAATCCGCGGCAGCAATATTAATTTTTAATGAGCCAAAAAGAATACACGTCACACCTTTGTTTATCAATTTGCACTGGCTACCAATAGCTGCTCGCATAAAATTCAAGGCATTGATGTTTTCCTACAAAACCACTACTGGCTCTGCACCCATTTACCTAAATTTATTTCTTCAGAGTTATGTGCCCTCTAGAAGATTGCGTTCTGCAATTGAACGTCGCTTTATTGTGCCATCCCAAATAAGCACAAAATCACTTTTACGGACTTTTAAATTAAATATTCCCTCCTGGTGGAATGAACCTCCCAACTCTTCAAGAATAGGCTAAAACACATCTCTTCCATCTTTATTTAACCCTCTAACTCTAGCACTCTTTATTCTAATTCTATTCTTTAAAACAAAAAACAACGTGTCATGTTTAGCTTGCATCTCTATGCATTTGCTGCTTGTTTTTCGTTATAAAAAAAAATATATATAAAAAAAAACTACAACATTGCTTTCTAATCTTTTTGTATTCTATGTTTTCTTTTCATTTATTATACAATAAAAAAAAAAAAGCTAACACTAGCTGCTCTATATTTTTCTCTTCTATCTGGTTCTTTTATTATTATATTATTTAAAAAAACATTGGTACGTGTACTGCGTTAAGCTAACTGAAAATTGTTATAGCACTTGTGTATATGCTCTTTTGTTGATTTGATTACTTCCATTGTCCTCATGTGTAAGTCGCTTTGGATAAAAGTGTCTGCTAAATGACAATGTAAATTAAATGTAAAAATTGTACTGACCTATTAGCTTTACTGTAGATCAATTAATGTACACAATGAAATTATAGTCACTGCCATTTGATGGTGGATGTGGTGAATAGCAATCAAAATGTTGTTTTTGAAGACAGTGATGATAAAATCATCTGCTCAAATTGAACCCTTCCAGTTTAAAATGAAATATGCTTTATTTTTATTCCTTTTTAAATTGTTATTAAAATATCAGGAGAATTTTACGCTATTGCAGCAGTTAGAGATCCATTCAATATAGGTCCAGGTTGCTAAAGCCCCTAATGTGTAATGGTTGGCGAAACATTCATGAAAACTTTATGAAACAACTTTGCTGAAGTAGTTTAAAATCTTAAAATGTCTTACATTTGACAATATTAAGCCTTAAAGGTCAAATGTGACGAGTGGGGCGGGGCCGAGAGCCGTGGGAATGGAGCGAGGCCTGTGGAGTAAATGATCATGAGCGACATCTGTGCCTCTCACCGGTCTCAAGTCCCATGAAGGAGCTCCAGCAGGATAAAAGGAGGAGTAACGACAGTGAAGGAGGAGAGAGGACTAGGCCTGGACTTTTTATGTTGTTGTTTTGTTATGTTTTATGCGGCAGTCGTCCATGAGGGGCTGCTGCTTTTACTTTCATTCTGTGTTCGTTCATTTGATTTATTAAAGTTTTATGTTTAAAGGTTCGCCGGTTCCTGCCTCATCCTTCCCGATCTACGAACACTGTTACATCAACAACTGAATTGATGGGGTCTTAATTACAACAATAAACGTTAGCATGTTATCTCGGCCATACTGATCTCTAGAGAGAAAGCCATTTTACCTGTCCCACTTTCTGTGGAATAAAGTCCTGATCAGATGTATTGCAGTAGCTGCTTAAACTGTTCCTGCAATAATGTGTTTACTTACCTACCATATTCCTACCTAAAATTAACATCTGCACTGGACAAAATATTTAGCACTGCCTTTAGACCTACCTGCAAAGCTACCTGAAAAATTATGCGCAAGTCCACCTAGGGCAAAAGCTGCTTTAAACGCAAAGGATGGTCACACCAAATGTTGATTTAATTCAGCTAATTGATAAAGAAAATCTATTTATGACATTATTTTTGACAGCATCCTCATTTTAAAGCATTTTTATACAAGTGCCTAAAACTTTTAACAGTTCTGTAGCTTTGCAGGTAGATTTCTTGAAGCATCTTGGAGATGTTGCCACAGTTCTTCTGGGTTTAGTCCATCTCAGTTTGATCTGTTTCTTCATGTTATTCCAGACAGACTGGATGATGGTGAGATCAGATGTTGTCAGGAGCAATGGCTTTGTCAGACTCTGTGCAAACAAAACTCACGGATTATTACAATAATGGCAAATTAAGTTTGAAATGTAAAAATGATCATTTTAATATGACCACACTACAGCAAAAGATAGATATAACTGGCTCAAATAACTCTCTAATGGTTAGAGAGTCAGACTTGTAACACAAAGGTTGCGGGTTCGAGTCTCAGGTCCGGCAGGAATTGTCGGTGGGGGCGTGAATAACAGTTTAAACCAATGAAAAATCTCTGGGAAAAGCCTTGGCCGACAAAGTTATGGCTATGGAAGGGACTGGAAGAAGTGAACCAAGATCACACCAGTGCAGTGTGAGAAACTAGTGATGTCCTGTGGCTGCAGATGTGCTGAAGTCATTCAAAGCAAGGGCCTTTATAACTTTACAATCCTGGACTGTCTGATCCGCCATGACTCCCCGAGCTGCCTGCTCCGCCATAGCCTCCTGGACTGTCTGCTCCGCCATGGCCTCCCGAAACGGCCTGCTCCGTCATGGTGCCTTGAAAGTGGACGCCTGTCCTGAGAGGCCTCCAGAGCAACCAACCCCCCTCCCCGTTGGTTGTTATGAGGCGCATGGACGTGCCTTCCAGGAGGGGGGAGTAATGTCTGACTTTGTTCCTTGTTTTGTGTGTGTTTTCCTCCCCCACGTGCTCCAGTATTATTATTATGCCCATATTTGGTTTTTCCTGTTCCTGTCCGTAATTTGTTCTATTGGTTCCAGCTGTTTAATTAGCTCCTGTGTATTTAAAGTGTGTTCTGCCCCTCGTTTCCCATTTGCTGTTAAATGTAATTTCGTGTTCTCAGTGTTTCCCGTGTTCCTGTGTTCCCAGCTTTGAGTTCATTAAAGTCTTTGGAATTTACTTTACTCCTCGTCTCCTCGCTCCTTCGTTCCCGTGCTCCCCGTGTGAATCGTGACAAGGACATCCACACCAGAATTACAATATGACGGTTTGATAAAAGATATAATTGGAATCACTTTAAGAACATTTTTAATTAACAAAATCATTGAAAGCCAAACAGAATCCACCTAACTTTAAAAAGTTTGAGCATTTAAAGCAAAAGACAACATATAATATAATAACACAACATTATCATCTATTGGTGTGGACGCCAATATAGCTATCATTACAGTTATATTTATAGTTAGAGTTCTTGGTGTCAACAGGCCATTACGTAGTTCATTTCGATATTCACTGTAATTCATTATCCAGTCAGTGCTTCATGCGGAGTTCTAAAAGCTGAGATGTTTGTGCTATGTTTAGTGGTCTCAGATCAAAAGCATAGCGAGTTCATGAGTTAGTAATGAGGAGAATGACACCCTGCTTTTGTCCTCTCTTTTCAAAGAAGACATTAATGCCACTGAGATAAACTGTGTCAGTGAACTAAGAAAGTATCTGACATAAATAGGCAATGCGAGAGAGAAAGTGAGGAAGTTAGAACCAGAGAGACAGGATGCTCAGCGCCATGATGGGGATCCATTAAAACCAGACCATCAGAACACACTCAAGGGTCACACTTTTGCTATATCATTAACCAAACAACCAAAATTATCCATTCACTGTGCATACTGAGAACGCACATACACGCACGAACAAAGGCCCTGAACTGTCACTGTGTCGTTTACAGAAACACCATAATTAAACATCTAAAAAAAAAAAAAAAAAACACATTAATCTGATTGCTCCCTCAATGCCACACACAAAACCACAGGAGTCAGAGACAACATGCTTTTGTGGAGCACAATAAGTGTGTGAGCGAATGTTGTCATTAATACACACATCTATGCATGAATTTACCTTATGTGTCTCTCTAAACATAAATGTATACACAGTCCCAAACCAACAGCTAATCAAAAATGATCTCTGCTTGGCTGCAATGAAAAGCGGGAATGGTTAGCGCTAGCTAGTTAGCTTTAGCAGTTCACCCCTGCATTGTTGTGTAAGACCACATTTGATCCTCAGTTCATGAAGGATGCAAGTGTGACATCAGTAGCGAAGAGCCAAACACATGCCTTGAAACAGAGAAACTGATTCGCTTCTTGCAAGAGTCAGCGTGATACACTTCTCTCTTCTGCCTAAGATTAAGAGATAGAAAAATAAGAATTTGTAACTTAATCTTTGATTAGCAAGCTAACAGTTTAGCTTACTGGCATAGTGCTAACAGGTTTAAAAAAGCTCTTTTGATTAGCTAAAACAAGATATCACAATAAAACGTTATGCTTTTGAATGAATATCAGACTTCTAGCAAATCAGAACTATTAGGAGAATGTTAAATTATATGATTAACATTCAAGTCAATCTGATACATTTTATGAGTCTCCCCCAACTTTTTACATTGCTACGTCGCTCTTCATTTGCATAAAGTTAAAGGATTCTGAAATTTGTCGCGTCGCTGGACACGCCCCACTCTAGGTCGCCACGGACGCGTCGGCTCGGGTCGCCGGAAATCGCAGGTTTCCGCATTGAAATGAATGGGATTGTGTGCTTTCTGTTGCGTGCGCTGTGTAGTGGTGACGGGGCTTTAGCGCATACTGTCGCCTTAGTGAGGCAACGCCAGCGACACAAATTAACGCATGCGAGATGATTAGATGGTAAAAGGTATACAATATATGCCAAATGAAGCAGTCAAGCCTTTTTAATTAGATAAATCTACACAAGGTTGTGCTATGCGTCATATTGATGTTGTATTGAGAGATTAATATGACATCAACGTAGCCTAATTTGGTATGATGGTTAGATGTCTTTTTTCTTAATTAACCATAATCATTGATATGTAGAACTGGGGTCTTGCTCACTTTTCCGTGAACAGCTGCACATAAATCATAACTGGGGCTAATGAAATTCAATAATAACCGCAATCGCATTTAACAATAAAGGCTCATATTTGAATATGTTCTTTTCATTTATGAAGAATTATAAGCATGTGTATGACGTGATTTAGCCTATGCACACTTGTTCGAAAGCCTGGTAGAGTGATCACAAGATGCTAGGCTAAAGCTTTGTATTGTTTTCAGAAAGGATGCGCGTTCTCATCTTTTTTTCTGTTAATTATCACGTTGCGCTGCGTGTCTGTTTTTCTTCAAAAGCACCAACTTAGAATGCCTAATTTTGGTTTGATTGCTTGTGTTACAAGTGTAATAGATTTAATGCAGATGCGGTTCGGGTCGCAAATCGCAGTCTTTATTATGTCAAACGGTTCTGGTCTGGCACAGAATTAAATTAGTGCTGCTGTCAGATAACTGGTCGAGTGTTCTGTTAAGTACTGCTGGTGCGCGTTTACCAAACAGGACCCATGCAGGACATGTTTTAAACTGCTTTGCGTCTCTCCGTCAGACAACCCCATTTGCGCGATGCATCATTTACAGGTATTTCCCTAAACCGCCACACAGCTCATATATTTTTCCGCCAAGGGGTTAGAACGTAATGATTATGAAAACGATTATTTATTTTTGATAAATGTTTTAGTTTTTCAATTATTTTGTCATTTTTATTTTATTTCAGTTTATCAATTGTTTTCGTCTTAGTTTTAGTTTACGAAAATAACCTTGGTTTGTGTATGCGTTTTTGTGTTTGTATGTGAGTTTCATCTATTGATTACGACAGACAGTGAACCCCCCCTGGCTGTTAAGTGTGTGTGCAATTTGCTTGTTTTTTGGGCCCCCTTCTGTCTCCTCTCGTGAGGGAAAATCTCTGAATATGATGGGATATGAGGAGACCCGACCATGGCAAAGGAACATTACTGGTGGGGAGGGACCCCCCAGCACACGCATGTACATAACAAACAAACACACACACACACACACACACACACACACACACACACACACACACACACACAACATCTGCGTCTGTTGGCATCCCGATCTGTCCTGTGTCCATCAGAGTGTGTGTGTGATTCACAGAGACACATTTGTGTCAGCATGATCACAGAGTCTGCTTTTGTGTGGTCTCTCAGGAACACACACACTGAGCTAACGTTATTCGCTGCTTTCTGTGGCTTCTGAGGCCTTACACACCTAACCTCAACATGAAATGATATTTATATTTATTAACTCATTTTACTTGTGTAACTTAAGGTATTTCAAGGTAAGGTAAAACAGGATGTTTACTCAGAAACAGAAAGTGGGACTTCATTTTATCTATTGGGAATTATATTTATGTTATTCCAGACTATACAGAGATTTTTAAGTGGCAGAAAAAAAACCTCAAAACATCAGCAGCGCATATAGGAGAAATGCTGTCGTCTCATTAATGACGTCTCATATCAAGGGACAAATATTCTGACTTTCCATCCCCTCCCCCCCCCCCCCCCCCCCCCCCCCCCCCCCCCCCCCCCCCCCCCCACCCCCCCCCCCCCCCCCCCCCCCCCCCCCCCCCCCCCCCCCCCCCCCCCCCCCCCCCCCCCCCCCCCCCCCCCCCCCCCCCCCCCCCCCCCCCCCCCCCCCCCCCCCCCCCCCCACCCCCCCTGTGGGATGGACCCAATTCTGTACCCTCTCACCCTTTATGCAATCTCACTTGCTGTTAATTGAATGACAATTAATGGCTTAATTCCCTTATCAGCTTCATGAGAGGGTTCTCATTAACTATGCTAATGAACGGACCAGTTCCTTATCAGCCACAGTTCAGTTAGCAGCTAACAGCTAATGGCTAATTGTTACCAACTCAACTGCATCTGAGGGCTGTGTGACAATTTTTCTTGATTTTGAGTTACACAATGCTGAGGTCAACAAAAATACAATGTAAATAAATCTATGGCACAGTCATACCATGTTGGAATCAAAGTTTGGAATAATTACGATATTTAAAAAAAAAAATTCAAAAAGGTCTATGTTAATCAAGGTTGTATTTATTTGGCATCAAATTCAAAGTAATAAGGGAAATGATATCACAATTTAAATGACCAGTGTTATTCAACATTATTTTTGTCATAAGAGCGTGGCCATTTATAAATTTAATGTGCGAGGCTTCCAGTGTCATTCGCTTCCATCTATTTTTAGCTGTACAAAACAACTTGTTTTGCTGCTGATATTGCAAACTAGTGTGTCTTACCATGTTATTTTAATGTATTATCCAATAGAACACACTGGTTTGTAGTGCAAACAGTTTTCCCGTTTACTGCACTTTGATATCTTTGTTATTACTCTACAGTGGTAATGAACGGAAGTCTCACACATTCAATAGAAACATCTTACTTCGCATTGAAAAATAAGGTGGAAGTACGGTGTAATATATTTAAAATGCTTTGCTGTTAATATTTTTGTGGAACCCTAATACTTTTCATGATTCTTTGATGAAAGTCAATGTATAGCATTATTTTGAAACCTTGAAATTTTTACATTTTTCAAATGTTTTTTAACATATACATGACTATTAGTGTGTGGATACATATATATAGATATATAATAAAAGATTTTAAAAAGATAGATTAATTTTCTATTATCTATCTATTACATCTATCTATCTATCTACTATCATCTATCTATCTATCTATCTATCGTATCGATACATAAATACATACAGATATATATCAGGGGTGTTTCTCCGAAGAGATGAGAATTGATGAGAAAAAAAAAATGTAGAACAAAATAACAATGCGCATAGGTACAAAGTATGACAGTAAAAGTGTATAGAAGCACCGTTTTCTAAGTAACAATGTCACATCGACACCACATGCCAAAAGTAAAGCAGAGGCTTGCCCCCTGAGCCCCTGACATTAACAGAGCCCCCCCAAACCATAGAGTGCGTGACTTTATGGGGGTATTGAGAAGAAATGGGGGAAAGTCCAAGAGAGAGGAGGCAATGACTACATTCGAGATGATGGAAAAGACTGGTTATGTTGGCGGGAGTGATTTTTTTTTTTTTTTTTTTTTTTTTTTTTTTTTTTTTTTTTTTTTTTTTTTTTTTTGTTTCCTTCGAAAATCTTATGGTTAGCTCTTGTGTTCGTGCGAGTTCCTCGTTCGCGAATCAGTCTGAATGAACAACATAATGGCATTAATGGGAAGACTCATTAAAAAAAGTAAGTAAACAACTCACACACTTAGATATAACCACTTGGTTACGTCAGAATAAGACTTGGCATGAAAACATGATCTGTGGGAGTTTTAGTGAGTAATCAGCTTGGTGAAATTTGATGACTGATGATCTAAAAAAATTCAAAAATAGGTAAAAGTTAACTATTAAAAAGAATAGCTGAACATAAGTTCACAATTAAAATATATTGTTTAAATTATTCTGCTGTGAGTTATTTTAAAGGGGTCATCGGATGCGACATGCACTTGTTAAATCTACTAATCTTGTTAAATGTTTTCCCCTTTCTAAAATCGAGCTTATCTCAGATGCCTGTCTGTGTGACGTGTTTCTGAAGGGAATGCGCCCTGATCTACCTAAATGCGTTTATATTCGCGCAAATCGTTCGTGATCCAGCTTCACTTACAACAGAAGTGAACGTAAGGTTTTTTAATGAATCTTGCAAATCGCCTTTCCTAATAATGTTCTAGTTAGTGAGTTTCACGATGAATGCGGCTAAGTTTACTTTTTCTCAGAGAGTGGCTCGGAAGAGAGGGGCGGGGTCAACAGAGCTCATTTGGATTTAAAGCGGCATTCAAGGAAACAGCTCACTATGAACAGAGCTGTTTTTGACAGGGTAAAAAGGTGTTGTTTTACACTACCACTGAGGAATTTTAACCAAAGTATTTTACAGACTTTTCATTAAGACCCTAAATAATCATATCAACTTGTGGAAAATGGGCATCCGATGACCCCTTTAATAAATGTAAAATGCTTAAAAACACTAACTTGATGAGATTAATACATGGCTTTAATAAATAGAATATTGATTATAAAAAAAATATAAAATAGAATTGTATTTATTTTTTTGATAGTGTTAGTAATGTTTATTTAACCAAGAAAATGTGACTGGGACATGAATTTACATTTGATTAAAAAACTTTAAGGAGGACTTTGTCTCCTCATTTCCGAACACCACCGCTAGTATAAATCATATAATCATATGAATTATTAATAAATACAATAATAACATGTATTAATAATAGTTGTAATATTTAAATTGCATAAAATCACTATACAATTATTAAATATGTATAACAATCTAAATGTATATTATTATACAAATTATCAAATTATCATATTACTATTTGTAGCATATATAAACCATTTGGACTATAATGCCCATTAATGGCCAGTCTGAGTCACTTGAAAACAATGTAAAACCAGCTACAACCATACTGTACATTTTTCCACCAAAAAAGTCCTTAAATTCCATCAGGTTTATCAAGTAACAGTGACTATATCTCTGAACAGACATTAATCCATTCCATGCAGCTAAGCTCTATACCTTCCACCCCCATCCACTCATATAGTAACCCTGACCCCAGGCTTTCTGTCACACATGAAAATCCATTAGATTTACCTTCATATAAACCAGCTTTACAATCAAACTATTTGTTCAAAGGCCATTTCTAGTCATGCCTGTGGGAGGAACTACAGTGCAGTCCACGTGTGGATGAAGAAACAATGCTTTTCAAATGGAAGAGAACTCTGGGGAAATAATGATTACAATCTCCTCATGATACTAGAAGTATTAACACATCCTAAAAATAAAAGCTTGTGAACCACAAACACAAATATATACACACAAAACACAAAAAAGCGCACACACGTGCACACAGACAAATGTACAAATGTGTGTTTGTAACATTTATAGAGGTTTCTATCCTCTAGTTGCTGAGATCTCAGTGGTATAAACTTTTATCTGACACAGTTGCTTCCGTTCATCTGTGGTGTGGATGTGTCAATACACAATCGCTTGTCTTTTGTTCACAAGAAGACTTCCCCATTTACCAACTCTCTCTTTTCTTTCTCTCTTATTTTCGCTCCCTCTGTCCCTCACTTCCTCTTTCTAAAGGGTCTCGAAACCTGTACATTTTTCTACTCTCATCAGGCCACTGCATGACTTTGGCAAAGAAAAGTGGATTTCACCATTTATTTAATTGTGTGTATAATGTATATAAACACACACTAACATATATAAATAAACAAAAAACATCTTTTTACATAATGATATATTTAAAAAATAAAAAATCATGAAATAAAATTGAATATTTATAGAATGTTTATATATAATATAAAATACATTAAAATGACTGAACAACATGTTCTGAAAACCATCGGATTGTAGACCGTGAATTCATAGACCCTGGCACCAGAAACACATGTGCAGGTGAGGGTATGACCGGCAAATGTCCATGAAGTGAAAAAATCCTCTCTAACCTTCGCAACATCTAATTAAAAACAGTGCAAGGAAACACAGAAGTCAAAAGGCAGGGCTGACTCATGAACAATCATCTCTTGAATGAAATACAACCATTTGTTACCTTTTAAGTGAATGCGGTCATACAATATCACTACTTTAGACATCCAAACTCTGCAGACACACACACACACACACACACACACACACACACACACACACACACACACACACAAAGATGTACAGTATAATATACAATATAAAAGTACCCGGTCCGACGTGAACACTCAAGCATTCATACTGCTCAGTTCACATGCAAAATATAAAAGCACCAAAAATGTTTTCGTGGGTCCAGTGTAAATTCTTCAGCAATACAATCCCAGCAGCCCCTGTGAGATGGAGAGACAGGTCACTGCCCGCCTCATCCTTTCATTCCTCTGTGCTGCCTGGTCAATACACCCGCAGAACAGCGAGTGAGAAGACAAAGAAATCTAAAGGTATTGATTTGATGTCACAGTAAGTTAGTAAGGAAAGAGCAGGGAAACATCTCTCACATCTATGGGAGGAAAATAAAGAGCATTTCCTTTTAGGTGAAACCCTTTTTTATTTTGTTTATATAATTACTATTTTACATTTGAGAATGAATGAGAAATATTTCCTTTGATCCAGTCGAGGCTTAGGAGTAAAATGTGGCGTCAATGGAACAAAGAATTTTAAACTGCTGACTGATGAACTAAATGAGTATATCAGGGCTAAGAGAATAGACTATAATCTACACTGAACAAAATTATAAACGCAACACTTTTGCCCCCATTTTTCATGAGCTGAACTCAAAGATCTAAGACTTTTACTATGTACACAAAAGGCCTATTTCTCGCAAATATTTTTTCACAAATCTGTCTAAATCTGTGTTAGCGAGCACTTCGCTTTGCCGAGATATCCATCACCTCACAGGTGTGGCATATCAAAGATGCTGATTAGACAGCATGATTAATACACAGGTGTGCCTTAGGTTGGCCACAATAAAAGGACACTCTAAAACGTGCAGTTTTATCACACAGCACAATGGCACAGACGTCGCAAGTTTTGAGGGAGCGTGCAATTGGGCATGTGACTGCAGGAAGTCCACCAGAGCTGTTGGGGGGGGGGGGGCCCGGTGATTGAATGTCTTTTCTATCAAGGATTTCAGAGAATTTGGCAGTAAATCCAACCAGCCTCACAACCGCAGACCACGTATAACCACACCAGCCCAGGACCTCCACATTCAGCATCTTCACCTCCAAGATCGTCTGAGACCAGCCCCCCTGACAGCTGCTGCAACAATCGGTTTGCATAACCAAATAATTTCTGCACAAACTGTCAGAAACTGTCTCAGGGAAGCTCATCTGCATGCTCGTCGTCCTCATCGCAGTTCGTCGTCGTGACCGACTTGAGTGGGCAAATGCTCACATTCGATGGCGTCTGGCACTTTGGAGAGGTGTTTTCTTCACGGATGAATCCCGGTTTTCACTGTACAGGGCAGATGGCAGACAGAGTATATGGCGTTGTGTGGGTGAGAGGTTTGCTGATGTCAACATTGTGGATCAAGTGACCCATGGTGGCGGTGGGATTATGGTATGGCCAGGTGTATGTTATGAACAACGAACACAGGTGCATTTTATTGAATGCACAGAGATACCGTGACGAGATTCTGAGGCCCATTGTTGTCCCATTCATCCACGACCATCACCTCATTTTGCAGCATGATAATGCATGGCCCCATGTTGCAAGGAACTGTACACAATTCCAGGAAACTGAAAACATCCCAGTTCTTGCATGGCCAGCATACTCACCGGACATGTCACCCATTGAGCATGTTTGGGATGCTCTGGATCGGCGTATACGACAGCGTGTTCCAGTTCCTGCCAATATCCAGCAACTTCGCACAGCCATTGAAGTGGAGTGGACCAACATTCCACAGGCCACAATCAACAACGCCGTTTTGCACTGCGTGAGGCAAATGGTGGTCACACCAGATACTGACTGGTTTTCTGACCCCCCCGGACCCCCCAATACAGTAAAACTGCACATTTTAGAGTGGCCTTTTATTGTGGCCAGCCTAAGGCACACCTGTGTTATAATTAACCTGTGTAATAATTATTATGCTGTCTAATCAGCATCTTGATATGCCACACCTGTGAGGTGGATGGATTATCTCGGCAAAGGAGAAGTGCTCACTAACACAGATTTAGACATATTTGTGAACAATATTTGAGAGAAATAGGCCTTTTGTGTACATAGAACAATAGATATAGGCATTTAAAAATCTAATTCTATTTTCTGGGAAAACAGAGCAAATATATTGATGACTCATCCTGCACTACACAGATTTTTATCCAATCAAATGCTCTTTAGAATGAAAATGCCCTGCCCTCTAATGCAGCTAACCAACAATATAGATGCATTCAATTAATGCTGTAATAAACTAAAGGCCTGTTTAAACCAAGAAGAATATTTGATGCAAAAATTTGGTATGTTAAACATTTTAATTCAAATGAACCGCTGTTCATTTGTGTTCAGACCGACATAAATAATTGCATACTGTCAATACAACATTTTTTATGAGCTGTTCTAATCAGTTTTCCATAGCACTGTGAAAAAACGCTGGCCAACCAATAAGATTTATGCTTTTGTTCACATGACCAGACAAACAGACTATTTATTTATTTTATTTTTTGCTAAACAACAGTGTATAGCAAAGGAAGAATCTGGAACCAGCTCTCTTGTCTCTGTACTATTCTAACTGGTGTTGTTTGACAAATACCATGGCCAAAAATAAATAAATAAATAAAAATATGTAACTGCTGTTTGAAAACATTTAAATACTTGACTTTTAAATACTTTGACTTTCTTTCTTTCTCTGTGATGAGTGGCTGTCAGAAAGAGAACGTTGAGCAGAGTGAAAAGTTGTTTATCGGAGAATGGGGTAACTGTGGTATTTCTGTTTTTCTAGCGCCACCCATTTTCATTCAGCCCATCTACGTTTTTTTTTTATGCAGTGGTTAAATGGGACAATTCCTTCAATATATGTCCCACTTAAACTTCCTGTTTCAATAGGAAATACATGTACAATGCCATTTCATGGGGTCTTTACATGTCCTCATCTGCTGCTGACCTTTCAAATCCCAGCCAATGATTAATGGACAATTTGCATTACGTATCATTATGTGGGCAGTACTGGCATGAAAATCAAAACATAATGGAAGAGAGATTTTAGATGCATCACGTTATATGACACAATGTCAAAGACATAGACAACTGAGAAAATACATCTTAATAAACATAGAAGGCCTTTCCGTGCACTTTTTTTAAAATGTAAAAACAGGTGCAGGAAGCCCTGAAACAAGTCCATTACACAGGTTGATTTGTTGAATGTGACCCATGCCATGCCAAGCTTCTGTCTCTGTGCGGGTTCAATTCATAAAGCATTTGAGATGGCAGTAAAAAAATGAAGACAAATGGTCCTGGGCTGTGATCACAGGTATGAGTAGTGCTTTATGGATGAGGGGACGGCACCACTGAGTTCATGTGCGATTGTAAGAGCAACAGATCTCGCTGGAGACTGAATCAATCTGCTCCCCTGCCACATGGACACCTCAGCTTAATTATAACAGACACATGCTCACACAGACAGTGAGAGAGAGTGAGAGATGGAAGGATAAGTGGGACTGATATGGAGTGGGGTGACATAATAAAGAAGAACAGATGCTAAACTGCTCTATGGTCCTTCTCTGTGGGTCAGAGTCGTGAAATAAGCTATAATGTGTTGAATATGACAACCATTTAGGGGGTTTCACAGAGCTGTGTTTAAAATAGACTTAGTGTGGAAGGAGTGCTCATTACAGTAAATGACTGACAGATGTACGTTGGTCTGCAACCTGCTATGATCACAGTCAAGTACGTACGTGCACTCAAATCCATGTGCATCCATCAGCATATCGATGTGTTCGAGGGGTCTAGGGGCCGAGGGAAGATACTGTTATTTTACAGAAAGGACACGGCATGTCAGAGCGCATTAGGCGAGGGTGGCGTGGGCTAAGCGCCGTCCCTCTGACAGGCAGCACAGGAGACATGGCATAATGAGGCAGGGCAGGAGCGCCTCTCTCCAGCCCGCGCCACTCAATTACCCAGCAGGCTTTTAGTGCCAGCAAGCTCCACTACAGCTAAATTACCCAGGGCCCTGTCTCCACTTAGAGCCCAGCCACTGTTTGAGCGGGTGGCTTTGTGACTGCCCGCACACACACTGGCTACTAAAAGGGTAATAAGGTCATTTGAATGCCGGAGCCATTAGGCTAATGCCACTCAAACGCGTAAGTGTAAGGATGGAGAGAGCAAGACAGCAAGAGCGGGCGAAAAAAGGCCACTCTTTTAGATCTAAGCGGGTCTTCTGTCCAGTTTTGTCATGCACTGGGATTTCAATGAATAACTGCGTTTAAATCGCAAGGGTAAATAATCGTGCCGGTTAAGCTTGTGATGGAGCTAGGCTAACAATTCTAGGGCTGCTGCTGACGTTTGAGTGAAGGGTCGGCACAGCTATGGTTAGCTTGCACATGCATACACAGCCCCGGTCTCTGTCCATCACAGAAGGCCCTTAGCGAGACAGCGAGAGACTTTGGCCAGCGCTATTTAGTTCTGTTTATCACAGGGTAAACAGATCAGTCACAAGCCAGAATGGCTCACGTGTGAATCGCTAATGTGCACACATTACACATATGACCAAAAACATAAAGGAGCTAATAACTAAACAGTTGCACCAAATTTACAGTATGATATTCCAGTGCAAAAACTTGAATTACTCTGTCATTTTTGATTGTACAGATAATAGCAATACATCACTTGAATCTGTAAAGGATCTACTTTTATTTGTATACAAGTTAATAAAAGTTAATAAACGTAAAAAAAAAACTGTATACAGTTAATAAAAACTAAAATATTATCTTAAAGGGGTCATATGATGCCCTCTTATAAAAGTTAAGAGTCAACCATGCCTACCTAAAACGGCACGTTCTAACACGCTCCCACATATCTACATTACTATGTGGAAATATTAGCATAATGCCACCCAAATGTGCACGCAAAGAAAGAAGGCGTAGTTTCAGGAACAGCAGTAGTGTTGATGCAGCCATGTCAGGGAGACGCTGTGTGTTTCAGTGCGAAAGCAAAAGCACTTTATTTGGCCTTCCGGAAGTAGATGCAATTAGGAATCATTGGTTAAGATTTATTTACAACAGAACAGCACAACCCAGATGTTCGACTTTGTGCAACGCATTTTATGGACGACAGTTTTTGAACCTAGAAGAGTACAAGGCTGGCTGTGCACAAAGGATATTTCAAGAAAAAAAAAAAAAAAAAAAAAGGGGTCAATTATGACTTTGCTATGACAATCTTGCACTTGTGAATCAGCGACTGTAAGTATGTTTTCTTAATAGTTTAAGTATTTGCTACTGACTGTTCAAATGCGGGGTTTTGCGCAGCGCAGAGTAATGCGTTTTGTGTGTGTGTGTGTGAGGGGAACAGGTTCACATCACAGGAGAGTGAACTGCCTTTCAGAAATCATAGCACGTCAGCTGTCTTAACCGCGGATTGTGTACTGCATCATCACTGTGTCTATGTTGCCCTTTCAGGCTTGAACTGATGGTAAAACTAACAACATTATTAACTGTCTTGATATTTACTTTGAAAGCTGAAGCTACGATTATGGTAAGGGGCATTACATTTCCGAAGCGTGCTTGTGGTGTTCGGCAAATCACAATCCACTGGGTCAGCTGGCCAATCAGAGCAGACTGCGCTTGTCAAAGGAGGGGGCTTTGTTGAAAACGACGTGTTTGAGAGAGGCGGGGCATAGAGGACCTACAATAATGTACAGTATTTGAAAAATAATGTGTTTTTTGAACATGTCAACATATTCTGTTACACCAAATACACAAAATAATGATCTTTAAAATAGCATCAAACGATACTAAAATGACACTGATCGAATAATGATCAAATGACAGAGAAGAGCCTAGTAACCAGACATATGTTTTTATGTCTGAATCAGGCTCTAAAACAAGCATATGTAAATAATGCCATCAGTGTGCATTAATTATTCTTAGCTAATTCTCCCCATTATTTTGTAACAAGACTCAAATTCTCTTAAAAAAAAAAAACATCCCCCCCTTTATAAGGCATTGACTAAACCGAAGAACCACTCACTCCGCTACTTGTCTAAACTGTTATCTACTCAAGCAAAGCTGCATTCTGGAAAAAACGGTAAGGACAAGCCAATATATTGTGGCATTACCGCCTTTTGAGCTGATTCAAGCACTCACAGAATGACTCAAACAGCTCATGGAAGGTGGTATCAGACAGAAAAAAATGATTACAGACAGACAGTAGTGTCTCCACATAATTCACCCCTGGGTTCAGATGACAGGAAGGTGTGAATAGATTAGGGGGAAAAAATTATATTAATTTGCTTTTTAGCTCAGTCTTTTGAAACATTAGTAATGTTACAATTCTATTATGCACAACCAGCTAAACACAACAGGTTGCAAAGACATACTGGACGAGTAGTGCTTGTTATAAAGGGGAAATATTACGAGGATTACAATTTAACTTGACATTTTGAGATTAGAGTGCATTGTGCTATGAAAATACACTGGAACTTCCTCAACTTTTTTCACAAGACCATACTAAACTAAGCTGAAAAAAAACCTTGCATGTCAGAAACCTGAAAACAATAACGCAACCTCCGACATTTACACATCAACAACATAGTATGGGTACATATTACTGTATAACTCCAGGGTACCAACATGCACCTTTTAGGGGAAGATATAATGTTGTTTCTGGGGTACTGCCCCAGTGACAAGCGGTTGTACCCCTACAGTCACAATTATTGCACATTTAGTCTGACATACTGTAATATCTGTGGTTCAGAATCTGTAAACCATAATCTGTGTTTGCCCCACACACTACGTGAGGTGAGTGATGAAGTAGGATATACTGTATCTTTCCTAAACAGTAAAGTTGGCCAAACCTTGCCTTATTCTGACCGCATATAATGCCTACAGCTCTGCAGATACCAATATCACTCCCTGATCACTTCAGTCTGATCTTAACACATTTCTTTGTGATCCTGTGAAGTAATGCAGGCTGTTATTGAAGGATGGGGCAGCATACAATATGAATAATGCATGATATGACCCCTTGAAGTCATTCAAAGTGAATATTATTTTCCGTTCGAGCTGTAGCTCAACAGAAAACACTATGGATTAGGTTCTTTGTGGGCTACAGCATGTTGTTGTTTTGTGCATCTCTCTCTAAAGTGTGACACTGTGTGTGTGTGTGTAATAAGAGCTCTGTTAATTAAGTGGCTGTAGCTCTGTGCTCCTGGCTGGGAATGGATCAAACACGGGCGCTGGCCAGCGGGCTCCCCACCGCCACAGATGAAATGCACTGTAGACTTTAAAGACTTCCTGTCATTAGCCTAGACCCCGTCCACTGACTCGCTCACAGCCCAGACCTCCTTCGTTCCGCCACAACAATGAGCACTGTCATAGCTCTGAAGAAAAAAAAAACCCTGCAGTAACAAAAGAGCTGGCCTTTTACCACACACACAGAGAGAGAGAGAGAGAGAGAGAGAGAGAGAGAGAGAGAGAGAGAGCGAGAACAAAAGTGAATGGTTTAATTCATATCCAAATGCTCTGGCTCCACCTGGGTTGCATTAGCAGACCCTGGGCTTTCAGCACACACACACACACACACACACACACACACTTAGAGGCCACCTGACTGGACGTCTGCGTGGTAAGTGTGTGTGAAGGATAGCAGAGGATCAAAGAGCATATTATTCTGCTCCATGTCTCGTTCCCCGTCTGAAACACTTACGGCCAATAATAACAGAGGACCGGTGTCCTTGTGCTTGTTACCCAGTGACAATGAGACCAACCCCGGGCCAAGCTAGTCAATTATTTACCAACTCCTCATGCTAGAACACTTTAAAGCTCTGATACTGAAAACATTCCTCCCATTCCCGTTTTAATGCGATTTAATGTCCCTGTTACATGGACACTGATTCACGTTTTGTAAGTCGGGCACAGTCTCCGTTGCTGTCAATTCAGATCTTCGTCAATCCGACCACCACGGTTCTGTTTCTCACCATTACACTTCACGTTAGCACTGCACGTTGTGTGTCCATGCTTGACTGATTTTGTGCAGAGGCGACGAGGCTTTGAAAACAAAAGATGCTACGAAACAAGACAATTGGCGGTGCTATTCTTGACAGGCGTAGGAATGCTAATTAATCTGATTAGAATGAGACTATTAAATCCATGATGGGGGTTCATATTGCCAGGCGCTCCGGTCCTGGCATGCGCTGGCAGAGCGATCAACCCAGACGAGACACAAACTGACGTTCGGCGAGTCTTGCTCTCTCACTCGACAGCTACTTGAAAAAGATGCCTTGTTTTTTCTCATGTTATTTGGTTTTAATGCCTTCTCTTAAATTGTTGATCACCCTCCATTCCTGCGGGGTATCTTGTGGTGCCCACCATGAACACGCTTATTTGTCCGCAGTCCACACCGTGAGACTTATGTACATAAAAGGCACACCAGAAGCAAGCAGACCACCCGTTGGAGATAATCAACCCTGCTTTCCACAGCACCCCTTCGGTCTGCTCTCGAGAGCCCAGCCGCATATACCGCCCAGCAACCCAAATGGGAGCCACGGGTCATCCATCAGCAGAGCATACAACACTGGAGACTCGCATATGCCACACATCAGTAAATGTGTGTGTCCCCTCCGACAGTCACACATGATCCCCAAAATCCCTCAATCCCTAAATCTTTTTATTTCCTTTTCAAGAAAGTAGACCCGGATTTTTAGACACACAAACTCAAAAATGTATGCGTGAGTTGCGTTAATGAATTAAAAATGTCACTGTTATAATAAAGACCGTCAATCAATTAAAAATGTTAATCAAATGAATCAGATATATGTGATTAGTTACCGACTTATATCAATATTAGCTATACAAGATAGGGCTGTCAATTTTTTTTTTTAAATTTCGAATATTCGTCGAATAAAAAATAAAAAAATCCACATTTTAGGTCTTAGTCAGCCGTCAGGCAGCCTTATCAGTGGCGCACGAAATGCGACGACGATGTAAGTGTCATTGCATTTTAATGCTTTTGTTAGCCTATCCAGTTGAACCCACTAGATGTGGCGCTGCTACGTTGTTCATTCAATATATTGCGGAAAACGAGAGCATCAGTGTGGAGAAGATGTTGTTTACGTCAAAACTGAAACCAAGCCGTTCACACAGAACGCATATTATCACATTTTCTAGAGGGACATCTATCAGCGTTGCACTCGCGTCTCGCACAAGAGAGCCGCATGTTTAGAAAGCCATGCAAAATTAATGTAAGTTCAACTTTAAAAAAAAACATGTCTCAAGACGTTATGGCGGTTTTCCCATTCCACTGCATCGCATGTTTTTAAATGAAGAAAGTAGCCTACATTTGTGATTGGTTTTCGGTCCTTTGTAAAACTATACACACATGCATGGTGCTGGTTTTTTTCTAATTCTTTAAGCAACTTTATTAATTATATATAGTTTATAAACATTATTTTAAACATTATGCACTTTTTTCAAAGATAGTTGTGTTATTTTATATTACGCTTTGAAGAAACGTGCATAATATTTTGCTCGATGCGCCCTCTTGTGGCCTCGAAAGAAGTCAAAAGCCCCCCCCCCTCCTAACTGAAATTATGCCTTTAAATTCGAATATAATTTGAATTTTGATAATATTTGCCCTAATACAAGAAAAGTCATTAAATACAGATAATGCAAAAAATGTTACCTAACAGTGGCAGGCGAGAAAAGCATTGAAATATAACAAAAAGGGTTGATTAAAAAAAACAACTAAATTAGCCTGTTAAATAGCCTGTCACAGCCCTAATTAAACCATAAAACATTTTAAGTAATATTATATATAAAATAAATAAATCACAACCTGAAAATGAATGCAACCTCAAAGTTAAACATGGATAAATTGATGCAAACTCTAAATTCAACAGTTTTCAGGTCATACTAAATTAATCATAATAATTTAAAGTTTTAAATTGATAGCCCTAATTAAAACACATTTTAAAAAAACAAACAAACATATTTTTCAACAAGCCCCAAAGCAAAGCAAACCTGAGTGTAAATATTTAAAATATTATGCAAATTTTGCCTAAATCCGATATTTGAGCCATAATAAATTAATCAAACAAAACTAACCTGTTAAATTGACATGATGTATATGCATGTATATGCAAACTAAATAAATAAGCACATATTTTTTTGGTCCACCACTCGTGGTCTGCAAACCTAAAATGTTCTGTATCTGTACAGCTGATCCGTCCTCCTCTCTCTTTCCTTCAGTCTTTTTTTTATTGTTCACTTGTCTTCCAAATCGATACATATTACTGCTCTCCTATAGTGAGTGCATTATGACACACTGTGGCTGGTTCATAGTCTCTGACAATTCAGCTCTCTCTCTCACACTGAGCAGCAGGAAGAGCTTTCATTAAAACCTTGCCAACTACTCTAAGTACAGAGCGCACCACTGTTATTCCGGGCATATCTGCCCTGCTTGCAGGAAGCCGCAGCCAGAAAGGTCAAGAACAAAAGGAGACTGGACAATCTCCAGAGAATAGTTATATAAAGACAATACAAAGCTAAAGAGAGAGAGCAAGATAAAGACGATTATGTACCCAAATGAGTGGGCATCTCACAGTCTTCCATTGTGGGTGACAGCAGATGCGGCATGTATCCGTTTGCTCCTCAAACGGCCTGTCATGTGAGTCCATGTCCTTGGTTGAGGAGTGTTCATTGTGATGCTGTAATGGGGCTCAGCTGGCAATACTGATAATATGCTTACAATCATCATGTCCGTCAACATAAGACGGCCTGTTTAAAGTGTTCTTGCCTCTGAGAGATGCAAGGGGACAGAGTATCATAGCCCTGCAAAAAGCTGTGAAAATAACTCAATTACAGGTAGGAGCAAAGGCCAAGTCCAGCCTAGATTCACTAGCCCGCTGAGCTCATTGTTTTTTTTTTAATATTCAACAGCATCTTAAGTATACCAATCAATTATGACTGGAATTCAGAGTGCGAGAGAATGCTTTTCGTTGAAATGGAAAAGACCTTGTCTGTGGTGACTGCGCTTAGTCAGATTTAATCATAAAGCTGGGGTAAAACAATACTGTGACCCTGCCATGATCTTTCTCGCTGGAGCTCCATGGGAGTTCAATTCAGAACCAATGGCAGAGGATCGGCTCTTACACATCTTGTTCAAGGCTACTTCTAGCTACTTCACAAGGACCTGTCGGACAACAGCATCAGAAGAAACAGAACAAATAGAGATTTGAATGAGAGAGTGAATGATGACCAATAGACTAAAGTACAGAGCTATACATCGATTTCCTGATTTCAAAACTGAACAAACGGGCTTTTCACCCTTGAAATAGTTAACTGATGGTCGTAGTTAACCCTAAGTAAACATAATCAAGTATTTCTTCATCCGTGGGCACTTTTGGCCATGTGGAATGAACATTTCACCACAGTGTCACTTACACATTTGGAATGGAAATAATGGTGATGGAAATTAAATTTTTTACATTTTTAGAATAAAAAGGCTGACTTCTTTGTCTTGCTAAGATGAATTTCACTGCTAAAATTGTTTGTATCCTAAAAACACAAAATTAAATAATATTTCGGTTGCACTTTATTTTAAATTATGTGCACATACCTGTACTTACCTAAGTACTAGGTAATATAATATTACTATATATTAAGGTTAGGTTTAGGGGAAGATTCTGATTTAGCACCTAGTTATTAGCCAGTTATTGTAATTACTATAATAAGTGCATAGTTCAAAAATGTGGAACAGGACTGTAAATTAAAGTGCTACCAATATTTTCACAAGGTGTAAAAAACTAATAATTTTAGTAGGGAACTTTGGAATAGTTCAGGAAATTAAAAAAAAAAAAATCTACATTATTTTTATACAATAAATATTGAAATAAAAATAATAATTATTTTATAAGTACATTACTAGACTTCGTATTTACCATACTAGTTTTTAAGGGATTTTAATACTTTTAGATGGCTAAACTCTAAAGTCTGAAACAAGGGTAAGACAATAAGAGCTACGTATAACATTTGAAAAACAGCAAAAATAAAAGATGAAAGCATGGTAAAACGCTTGTAAGGGTTTTAATGTGATCTTCATCTAACAAAGAAGCAGCTAAAAACTGTTTTAATGAAAAAAAGTTGTAATAAAAATAAAAATCAATGCTTGGCTCAACATGGCCAAAGTTGACAAAACATTAATTCTTGTTTTCTGGGTCTATGTTTCATGCTGTTTACACTCTATCCTATGTTAACGTTCTTATGCATAAGGACTTCGCTTCAAATATCAATTCAGTTAACGTGTTTGCTGTCACTGTTTGACATTTTCCCCTCAAATACTGAAACTAAACCCAGCGCGAACATTTCTGCAGCGGTAAAAATGACATGAATATTTAATGAGGTAAGCACAGAGGCAGTTTATGATTGGTTATCATTAACTGGCTAATCAGCTCACTGCATTGTAAATCTAAAAGTTACAAATGTGACATAGCATAACCCAGGGTTAAAATGTGTCTTTACTCGGGTTTTACAAGTATGTTAATGCACAGTGTAAAAAGGCTTTTATATGCATAAATGTATAAAAAAAAGACAGCCATGACCTAATACATCTGTCAACACAATATCTAAGATCAAAGAAAACATTTCAGCAGAAGTTTGAAGGCAAAAATAAAGATTCTTGTATTTACCAGGATGGCGTGATGAGGAATAAAAACAAAACAGACTTCGAGTCTGAAAGACTTATAATTGAAAAAACTGTCTATATGTAGAACAGCAGTGATTATCTTGTTTGTCTGCATGTAGTTTCAAGAACAAGACCAGACAAGCAGTTTAGCAGTCAATCTCTGGGGCTTGTTTGTATTGAGTGATTTTAGAGACACAGATTTATAAACTGTTGACCCGGTTAACACTGGGAAGGGTATTAAAACTGAGAAGATTGAAATTGGGTTTAGCTGATGTCAAGATACTGAATATCAGAAATACAAGAGTTTCAGACAGCAAGTTCTCTTTCTGAGCTTAAGCTTACATAAAGTGGCCCAAAAAGTACTTGGACATTGAAGCCACACAATGTCCAGACATCAGAAAAAAACTTTTTGGGGTCACTGTATGTTAATGCAATACTCTGTGTGTATTCACGCAGTGAAAACAGTGTCTGCGCTACCATGTAAACCTCTAAGTGACTTTACTTTTTTCTCTCGCAACACCCTATTTTTGACACTTTTCCACTTTAAGGTGGACAGCTGTTTTTCTTCTTTACCATTAGCAACAGTCAACAGTAAATGGTTACCTTCCAAAGCCCCTGATTTCACAGTCTTTGTGTGTCTACGGCGTCATGCCATGAAATTTCTCTTTGCTCTGTACAGCATGACATATTCCCTCTGCTTCCTACACTGAGAAACACTTTGCTGCATATTTTCCAGTCACGGTAACGCACCTCTGTGACACAAATGATGGAAATTATAATATTTCAGTTAAATGTAGCCATCCATCAAAAGACACTTTAAATGCACAATAGGCTTATGATTGTTGTTTGCATTTGAATTATTACTACGTAGATTACTTTGACACATCATCAAGTAAATAAAGAATAATAAAAATTACATGATTAAATATGAATTAAAAAGAATCTATTGAATGAAAGTTTTACATTTATCACCAAACTACCAACACTTTCAAACTGTTGCGCAACTCTCTCTGTTTTTATGTTGTCAGTTTTAAAAACAAATATATTATATTAAAATAAAATAAACTTCAAATGAAAGTTTCAAAGAATAATAAGGTTACTCTTGTTTGACCTGATGGCTCAAGACAGAAATTGGGTGTCATCTTTAACATTTCATGTCAAATGAGTGGGACGATAATGCAGGCGATAAGTGCTGCAGGAACCAAGGGTCAAACTGTAAATTGTTAAATTACTTGACAAAATCACGTGGGGAAAAACAAGGAATATTGTGCATAAAGAATATCAACCCTACTGCACATTTAGGACCATCATGACACAACTTACAAGACAATTAAGCATATTTTACTCCCCAAAACTGCAATGAGTTATGGTGTTTTACTTTATCCATTAATTTTCAATACTACAATAGAGCATTTTTACTGCATTACAGCAAAACAATACTACTATCAGTGTTGGGCAGTAACGCATTACTCAGTAATGCGTTACTGTAATTTGATTACTTTTTTTAATAACAGAGTAATTTAACACGTTATCATTTTTCTAAATAGTAATTAGAGTATAGTTACAAGCCGAAGTCTCTATATGTTACTGCCGCGCTACATTGCTGACAGAATTCAGTGTTTCATAATCTAGATATTGTAAAAAGGATGTAGCACACGCACTGTTGAGTCAAGTGCCAGTGGATTAGAGACCTGCTCCCGCGAGACCCGACGCAACTGAGTGCGGCGCGGGACAAAATGGGCGAGTGCTGGTGTGGGTGGGTAGACACTCGTCTGTGTGCGGGATGCGGGAGAATAAAATGATTCACGGGATTCCCGCAAAATAGAAATATCTAAACAAAAAATATCTAAAACAAATAAATTGTTACTCATCTATTGCACAAAAGCAGCATAAACTAATATAAAATATAAATAATTAACAGGTGCAAGCGTATGCAGACTTTCTGTTTAGGCTATAACACGTGTTTGCAGTGTTGAGCAATGCAATGCTGAATTTTGCGTGCTCATGAATCCTCTCATTACAACACACGAATTGTAGACATTATGAAAAATCCATTATGCATATATTTATTGTGCTATAACAGAGATTTGTGAGATTGAGATGAACTGAGATGTCATCTTTTTAGAGATTATAAAAGCAGCGCTATTTGCTGGCATTCTGCCATGCCAAACCATGCGCGCAGCAGCCGCTTGCTTTAGTTAAAAATAACAGCGTTCTGTGAATGTTGATGCTTTAATAACACATACGTATATCTGGAGCGTGTATGCTGGGATTTCATAAATTTCATGGGAAAAAAGTTAACGTAACTAGTAATATAACTAATTACTTTTGAAATAAAATAATCAGAACAGTAACGTGATTACTTTAAAAAGGAGTAATCAGTAATTTGATTAAATTTTCAGAGTAACTTGCCCAACACGGTTTATTTAATTAATTTATTTAATTAAAGGGGATCATATGATTGTTGCTAATAAAAGAACATCATTTTGTTTATTTGGTGTAATGAAATGTGTTTTTATGCGGTTTAAGGTTAAAAAAAACAACATTATTTTCCACATACTGTCATTATTGTTTCTCCTCTATGCCCCGCCTTTCTGAACGCGTCGATTTTTACAAAGCTCATCGGTCTGAAAAGCGAGGGGTGCTTGATTGCAGCTATCCCGTGCCTCAAGGAGTGAAGGCATGTTACGCCACTTACCTACTGTGAGGTGCCCTGTCCGGCGGGCGACGCGGGACAATACATTAAACGAGGCTTTTGTTGCATTCAGTGGGGACATAATTATTGATTATAATTACTTATACTGTCTTTTAAACATAAAACCATGTCTGCATTGTGATCGGAGAAAGTAAAACAACAAGTGCTACTCTACACTGCTCAAAACCCGCGTTTGAATCGTCAGTGACAAATTCTTAAAGTATAAAAAAAATTTACTTACAGACTGAGAGTCAGAACAGCCAGCATTGTAATCTACTCTACCAGGATCAAGAAACAGTCCTCCATAAAATATGCTGAACACATCTGAATATTTGGGTTGAACTGTTCTGGAACGGTGTTGTAAATACAACGTAACCACTGATTTCTAGTCATGTCCTATTTTGGAAGGCCAAACAAAATAGTTTAGCTTTCACAACGAAACACACAGCGTAACACACGGTGGGCTAGAGTGAGCGGCGGTGGGCTTGAGAACGGCGCGGCAACCACATGTGACGACCCCAGACTGGACTCCGCTTCGTCCACGGTTGAAAGCCGATCGGCGATCCACAGCGCGAAGTTGATGTATTTCCAGCACGGATCAGCTCCAGGCATGAGAAGCGGATATCGTCCTCTTTGGAAGACCAAACAAAGTAGTTTAACAACGAAACAGCATCTCCACGACATGGCGGCAGATGCAACAACAATACCACAGCGAGAATAAAAGTTACGCCTTCTTTCTTTGCATGAACATTTTGGGCGGTGTTATGCAAATCTTCCCATAGAGCAATGTAGGTATGTGTGGGCGTGTTAGAACGAGTCGTTTTAGTTAGGTGTGGCTGACTCTTAATTTTTATGAAGAATATATCTTTGGATTTGAGACTTTATCTTTGCAATTTACAGATTTCTTTATGCACCAAGAGCTTGTAAAAAAACAAAGAGAAAGGAAAAATTTAAATCACATCATATGACCCCTTTAATTTCAAGCAGTGTAACAATGCATTACGCTTGAAAAATGTTCAAAGTTGTAAATAAAACAAAGTTTATTGGATTATGTTTTACAAGAAAATACTATTTGAGTCTTTATACTTCAAAATTTCACATTTAGTTCAATGTGTTACTTTTTGTTTAAATTATGCTTAGAAATTTGCTAGCAATTTCTGAGTACAAATTGTTTCTACACCTTTTGAAAAAAAAAAACAGTCTTAAAAGTAGGTGTAGCGTCTCGACCAATCTGACACACTAATTTTTATTTGATTTAACAAATAAATTATTCATTAGATTAACAAATCGTCAACAGTCCCCTCACCCAATAAACTGGATGCCAGGATTTCTGCTGAACACCATCCCCCTGTGGTCACCATGACAACTAATCATGATAACACTGGTTTTATGACCCCCCAGGAATGTGAGTAGGATAACCCACTCTTTGTCCCCATAAAGAAAATCCACAAGGAATGGACTTTTCTACTAATTAATTCATAGGAAAACCTTTCTTTGATTGAATACACATATCCTTCAGGTCATTGTGTATACCATTACTGTTCTTGTATATTGTCTGTTGTAGTGTATGCTGTTTTATACATGGTATGATAGACCACTAGTTAATATAACATCACCTATATCATGTTTGGTCTCTATAAATTCATCTTCGGATGATCTAACTGAGAATGCATATTACATGCTGATACCTATGCAACACATTGATGTTCTAAGAATCTTTACTAATTTGTGCATCAACACCCAAGCGAATTACATATGCGAAATACCATGCTTAGAGACAAAGAGTCATAAAACTCCCCAGTATTTCCAACCTCCCGCTTGGGATTTCAGGACGTTCTCATTGGATAAGCCCATCTTGAGAGGCGGGGATCTTCTCCGACCTTAAAGGCCCGGCTCCAGGGACCCGCCCCAGTCGGTGGTTCGGTCGGATGCTAAGGTGAAGATGTGAGGAAACGCTTCAGGATATCAAAGCATTGTGCCAGGCTTCGGCCTTGTCCTTTTCATTCATCAAGTTACTCTGACGCAAAATGGTTCTTTTCATCAACCAACTTCAGCAAAAATCAACTTGAGCCTTCAGATTGCATCAGGAATCTTTTTCAGACAGACTCGCAAGTATCAAACTTAGTCGTTTTAATTGATGCATTAAGTATCAGTTACACCTTTTTACAAGGTGTGTTTGAACTAAGAATCTGACGTTTTCCCTCAGGTTTTAGATCTGCTGAATATGCAAAGTGTTCCATAAAATGTTTTTTTGTTTATCTTTATGCCTCTTTCTGTGCTGAGTTAAACTTTAACCCCTTCCTATACCAACTGTATGTGTGTGTGGGGTGTGTGTGTGTGTATGGGTATGTTAGACCAGTTAGGGGTTTATGTAGATTTAGACTAGGTAAGTGTTTATGTAGTTAATAAAACTTACTGTATCACACTGGACGTGTTCATTGTTTGATCATAACGGGATCACTAATCTGAGATTCCGTTACAAGCTTGGAGAATTGTACAGTAAGAAAGTTATTTCCCTTAACCAGGAAATTAACGTTCTTAGAATTGACAAGACAGTTGACCCTGAGTGGTCAGCTAAATATCTACAGCGGATCTAAAATATGAATAGTTAATTATAACTAGTTATGGTTAATTATTCATATTTCCTGTTGTGAGCTAAATTCGCTACATAGGCTTCGTTTCTAGTAAAATATTACTTCTTATTTTATAATTGTGATTATAGATGTGAGTGTAAAAACAAACAAACAAACAAACAAACAAACAAAAAAACGTTCTTCACCAACTTCAGCACATAGAATGAAAGTACAGGAATCTACAGTATATGCAGCCAATGACATCTGGTCAATGTGTGACTGTAAATCGCTGTCAGCACTAACAGGTTTGCACCCAGACTGCCTTATCCAGAAAAGTTGGTGCTAAGGTCTTATCTGCATGCAACAGATGGTTTAGTCCATTTGATCTACCTTAAAACCACCTGTAAAATGAGTGATAAGGTGTGTTGGGGAAAACTTCTTGGTCTTCCTGAGTATGAGGGCCCCTTTCATTTGCCAATTTTTAGGCAAAAGCAAAGCATGTTGACTTCTTTGGTCACGAAAACTACTAAACTGCAAAAAAAGGCATCATATCTCTCTCTCCATCTGCCTCTCCCTCACTTCTTTCCCTTATTCTCCTTCACTCCATCAGACTCTCTTCTCTTCTTTCACTCTCTCTCACTTTCGTCTTCATAACAGGACATTTGCTCTCACTTACAGGCGGCAGTGCACTTCCTCTCAAGGGCAAGAGAGGTGTGAGAGAATGAAGTGCTCAAAATGAGAGATAGAGAGAGGCATAGAGCATGCTGTTAGCACCCTGTGTCATGGTTTGCCTCCCCTTAGGCTTAATTTAGACTTCACACACATGCACATATTCAGATATTAGTAGCACACAGGGAAAAAAAAGACACTTTTACACTCCTCAAGGAGTGAGACAACGCACAGGTACAACTCTACCGATGACCACATGACTTCCTCCTGTCTGAGTGGTGGTGGGGCATATGGGGCAGATATTGCACAGACGTTGCGTGGACGTTGCTGAATGAGTTCCCTTGTCATGGTGTTGTTATACAGCGTGATAACAGTATGACAGTTCGCACACTCACTGTGTTTATTAATGAGGCCCTCTTGAACAGGCCCTTATGACCTGCTGACACGCAGACATGCAGTCTCCAGAAATCTACATGAGAAAATATTGTAACTTATATGGTAACTTTTGAAGATGTCTGTTTGTGGGAGGCTGCATCCTCATACCATTTTTTGAAAAAAATTGAAATATTTGTACAACTACGTAGGAAGAAACCTTTTTAAAATCAGTATGAAATGGCATTTTAAATGCATTTCACACGCATCCTGAATTTGTTTTTAATAGGATTGACCATTTTTACTCAGAAAACACTTTAATATTTAAAACATACTCTGATAGTCAACTTTTTTTTGGTGATGTTTTTGCTAGTGAAACAGAATACACTGAAAAATGGCCAGACAGATTTCTTTTGCAAGTTTATATACTTAATTTTGAGTCAATTTCAGTATTATAAAATTTAAATCTGCTTTGCAACATAACACTGTAGTCAATAAATATTACTAAAAACTTTCAGTTTATAGTACTGTAACTTTTACAAGCAACATCACTCAAAATGTCATTTTACGACGGCATTTTAGTGCCACGTTTAAAAATTAAAAAAATTCTAAGATTACGAGATTAAAGTCGTAATATTTTGAGAATAAAGTCAAAATTTTGAGAATAAAGTCGAAATATTTTGAGAATAAAGTCAAAATATTTTGAGAATAAAGTCAAAATTACGAGAATTAAGTCATAGCAATTACGAGATTAAAGTTATAATATTTTGAGAGTATAGCTTATATTGTGCATGCAAATGGTCGGATTGGAAGCACTGGTATAAATTCCGGTGGCCTTGCAACTGATTCTAATATATGGGGGATTATTAGCAAAAATCATACCATGTGTCATATACTCGCAGGGAAAGTATGCTTGGAAATAATATTTCACGTCATTCATTAATTGTATTGCGCCAGCCACCCAATAATAGCAATAAGCTTTAGACTTTTGGTACTTTTTTTAAGTCTCAGCTTTCAAATTCTGTCAGTTTTATAGCGAAATACAAACAATATTGTTACAGAATGTGTTTTTCATGCTCTTTAATGTGGCATGACAGATCGCTGTATTCGCCTCAGTTTAAGTGGCATGTGAATCAATCATCTTTTCGATTACAATGAGACATTTGTTTATACTGTTTTTTTTTATGTCTTCTGATGTTCCTTCATGTTTATCTTACTTTAATCTTGTAATTGCTACGACTTAATTCTCGTAATTTTGACTTTATTCTAAATTTTTAACGTGGCACTAAAACACCTTCGTATCATTTAAACTTTAAATGTAATTTCATTTGCCTCTTTTTTTTGTGTATTCATGAGAAAAAAAGAGAAAAAAGTAGGGCAGAACCTGATTTTATCCATCAGGGATTGATCGGTTCATGAAAGGCAGGCGCTCCTTCCAGAAAAATAGTCTGCTTTTGAAGAGGTTTTTTGAGCAGGACTAATTATGTTAACATTAATAAGGTATAAAAAAAATAGATTAGCTAATGACTTTACAAGATTTTACTAATACAGCATTAACTAGTAGCTTAAATAATGTCAAAATAGCTTTTTGCCAATTGGTTAACATTATTTTACCTTAGACATCAGATGAAAAATTTAGTTATTATTTAATAACTTTTAATGAAATATTTTGATGAAAGATTCATGACATTTTTGTAACAAATTGTAAAGCAGGAAAGTGTACTGACAATTACATTTTGACTTTTTTGCATTTTCTAAGCTGAATACTGAATGCAGAAAGGTTTCAACATCAGAAATGAGAATACTACACTCCGCAAACTATACAAAATATTTAATAAGTGAAAACATAAGATGCTGAGGATTTTATGAATGAGTCTCAATCCTGAGGAAATGTGCTGAGAATGTTGGGGAGTTCACATGAATATTGTGAACAGTGGCATCTTTCCTAAAATTTTGCAAACTATGACACTCAAAGCCACATTTAGAGGCAGCTTTCATTACATAAAAACGCACCCAGAAAATGTGGCCCTCATGAACAAATTTATTTCCAGTCACAACCCACTGTGATAATACGACATCAAGGAGCGCATTTGTGTCCTCTTCAGCTGCGTGTCAGTGCACAACTGGTTCAAGTGAGCAGGGTAATAGCGGGATGATCTGTATGATAAACACAGTTTGTAGGTGCTCAAATGCTTTGTGCACATCTCTGCACACGAACACACACAAAGGCATCAGGAAGGAGTCAAATAACTCTCTCGATCAGATTCTCTCATCATATTCTGTGATTCTCACCTCTCTAAAGAGGCCTTCAAATAGGCCCATCACAACTCCATAACCATCTAGCTCCCCGTCATCACAAACACAATCAATCACACACACTTCTTCTCAAAAATATCCTCATTCTTAGTTTAGTCAACTTCTCTACCCATATTCACAACAAGGGAAAAGGGCACATGACCAGAGTGGCACCAGCTGTAAATAATAAATGTAATGAAGGAGTACATTTTCAATTTATTCTTAAATAAAAATATAAATAAATCACTTCTCAAATTAAATCAATAGCATTAAAAACTGTTTATTTAATCCATATTTAAAATTGTAGTTAAGGGGAGACACTCCAGGCAAAAGCACTGTTTTTTCATGCACCCGTCAATTTTGAGATTTGGGGCTTTTTGGCTTTTCAGACTAGTGGAAAGAAAACATCCAAAAGACACATTTAAGTGTAATTTTATTAAACTTTATCTATTTGTGTCATAGATTCATTGCCATACATATTTTTAAAGGCCGTTTTTCCCTCAAATGATTTTTTGTCTCCTATCGGTATCCATAAATCTCCACTTCATAAACATTTACCCCACACCCAACACCTTCCATTTTCTTCCTGTCATATCTGCGGTTTTAGATATTAATTTGCTTTGATTTTACCAACCTTTTATTTTCCCCCAAATTTGAAATATCATTGTTTTTTCACGCTTTTCAAAGTATTTTTTTCTGGAATTAATTTGGACAAGAAGCTACCCAAAATTCCCTCTGTAAAAAACATTTGCCTCTAATACGCCAAATTTAATGTTTCATTAAATAATGCCTCACTTGCATATTTAAACATAACATTTTACAAAACTTGTAATACAAAAAATGTTTGCAATTATCAATGTAATCAATCAACTGTGTTAGTAAGGGTGAGAAGTAGATAACATTTTTTTTACCCTATTCACCCTGCAGTGTCTCACCTTAATATTGAACAAAAGAGTAATGATGCGTATTTACAAGTGTTTTCAAGTAAATGTTCTGTTTATTGTGTCCCTTTAAAAAGTACTTTACTTTCTTTTTTTTCGCATTACATTTAACTGCATCCTAACTTTCACAATTCATATATGATTTTGATATTTAATGCATGCCCCACCTGCCATGATGGGACGCAGGTCCTTGCCTCCAGCACCACAGAGGCATCCACCAGTATGCAGAATATAAGTTAAACTTTTCATTAATTAACTTTCAAGAGTGGTTTACACTTGTAACTGTAATGGAAATAAATAAATACCTTTTAATATATTATATTATATAGACAATTATAAATATAAAAACATTTAACAGCAATTTTAAGCATTTTCAGCGTATTCATATGGGAAAAAGTAGGGCAGAACCAGATTTGAACCATTATTGGGATTGATTGGATAATAAAAAGTGAGTGCTCTTACTTTCCTGTAGAAATAACATCAGACTAGATTATTATCGTGACCCGCTCATTTGGTCTTGGAACAGCACTATTGTTTCATAAAAGCAAAGAAAAGGAGTACACCTCATAATATTCTAGATGAAATTAGAGCATAGGCACAAAACAGAAGTTCACCCCATTTCACCAAGATCCACCCACTTCATTCCTGGCCTCACTAGTGATGCACACAAACCATACGCCATCATACAGGAGCTTCGTTGTGCCAGGTTGGCTGGACATATTATTCCCGAACCGCTGTGTGTGTGTGTGTTCTCCAGTGAGCAGATCCAGAGGGGGCCGAGTAGGGGGACGGAGTCAGGACGACCATCAAAAGGTCCACCCACAGTGGAGCTCAATATAGCTTGTACAATTCTCACTCAATCTTACATGGGCCAAATCATTCCCAAAAACCTCAGTTACCATACTGTCTCTCTCACACACACACTTTTAAAAAAGACATGTCAGAAGTAAACAAAGCCCGCGTCTGAGCACTAATTAAATAGATGAGCTGTATTAACATAACCTGAATGCCCTGGCCAATTCCACCCCCCCCTGTATCCCATCCTACCATGCCACCACACCACCCTTCATTTTTTTTTTTTTTTTTTTGTTATATTCCGACCGCCGAGCGCCAATTGTTGGCCGGTGTAATTACCAATAGACCACGGCGGCTGGCTCTTTGATATGGTAATGAAGCTACAGCCCCCCTCCAACCACCGCCTCCCCTGACTCGCACTCTCCTCTTGTCTGACAATCTACCGAACATGAATTTCAAACAGCCTCCTAAGCACCTGACAAGCTCCAGCGATGACCCACAAATGCCTAGGGACAGGGGCCCCACCGAGGGAGGCGTAGCGGAGACAGTGCGGGCGGGCCGACACGCATTACATTTTTTAGAATGAGGAGATGGGGATGAATGACGTTTTTTAATTTTACATGACAGGTTTTTGCGCTTCCTGTAATTGATAGGTCGTGTTTGGGAGCGAGAGAAGGTTTCAAACTATGCTGTTTCAAATCCAGAATGTCTTCCCCCCCCACAATGGCGGTTATTTTTTCATCAAATGGCATGTCCACTTACATACATTTTTTGGGCTGCCCTGTGATCTTGATTTGGACATGACAGAAGTTAATGTGTGTATGCTATAACAGCCTATAATGCATGAATTGTTCCCCATTAAACAAAAAAAAAACACACTTTATGTTTTAAGGGCCTTCTCACGGTAACTAGACTTTTTTCCTCATTACGCCTGAATTACTGCTTATTTAATAGTAGTAAGGTAGTTGTTAAAGTTTAGTTTTGTAGGATTATGATGTAGAATATGGGTCATGCAAGAATAATGTCTTCATAAGGCTAATAACAGCCCAATTGCCAAGTAAAAATGCCTGACAATAAGCAACTATTAATAGTGAAGAATTGGTCCCCCTATCATTAAAAACTTGTTCCAAATAAATAAATGGAAATCAAAACTTCAAAAGTTTTTTTGGGCTGTTAAATACTTTTTTTAAATGCATGTTTTAAAAGAACTAGCTTAGGTTTCACAAAGGCATTCAAACATTTTGTCAAAAAACCCAGTAATTACTCCTGACTATATTTATTACAATTTTAAAATAACTGTTTTCTATTTTCATATTTTTCTATAATAAAACCATTTTTTCCCTGGACTGGAAGTTGGATTTTCATCAGCATTACTCCGTCCCCCTTCATAGGGAGGGTTGTACCGAAACCCGGTATTTAATCCGGTCCCGGGGCTAAATGATGAAGACCGGAGTAATCGATTAGCTCTGTACGTTAACGGTTTCGCTAATCGGTACTGGAAGAAGATGTAAAAACCACACATCCATTTTTATTTATTATTTGCTCTATAATACCAGGTGCTCGCAATAAAGGAGAATGTCGGGGAACAGTTCATTTTATTTTCAGTAATTCACTCACTTGTGAAAACTCGTTTTTGTAGAAATAAATTCAATGCCACAGACTGAAGTAGTTTAAGTCTTTGTTTTTTTTTAATTGTGGTGATTTTGGCTCACATTTACAAAAACCCACCAATTCACTATCTTCACGACTTAGAATACTTCCATAAGACCATAAAAACAAAAAACATTTACGTGAATTTTTGGCCCTTCCTGGAAGTATGGTCTTTACTGGACTGTACTCATACTGTTTTTGGCCCTCCTTTGCTTGAATTTACTGGCTCAATTCCGGCGTGGCATGGAGGTGACAGTTTGTGGCACTGCTGAGGTGGTATGGAAGCCCAGGTTTCTTTGACTGTGGCTTTCAGCTCATCTGCATTTTTTGGTCTTTTTTTTCTAATTTTCCTCTTGACAATACCCATAGATTCTCTATGGGTTCAGGTCAGGCGAGTTTGCAGGCCAATCAAGCACACCAACACCATGGTAATTTAACCAATTTTTGGTGCTTTTTGGCAGTGTGGCAGGTGCCAAATCCTGCTGGAAAATTTAATCAGCATCTTCAAAAAGCTGGTCATCAGAAGGAAGCATGAAGTGCTCCAAAATTTCTTGGTAGACGGGTGCGGTGACGTTGGTTTTCAAAAAACAAAATGGATCAACACCAGCAGATGACATTGCATCCGAAATCGTCACAGACTGTGGAAACGTATCACTGGACTTCAAGCAACTTGGTCTAAGAGCTTCTCCACCCTTTCTCCAGACTAGACTCTAGGACCTTGGTTTCCAAATGAAATAAAAAACTTGCTCTCCTCCTCGGAAAGGAATTTGGACCACTGGGCAACAGTCCAGTTCCTTTTCTCCTTAGCCCAGTTAAGACGCCTCTGATGTTGTCTGTGGTGCAGGAGTGGCTTAACAAGAGGAACACAACAACTGTAGCCAAATTCCTTAACACATCTGTGTGTGGTGGCTCTTGACGCCTTGACCCCAGCCTCATTCCATTCCTTGTTACTTTTCACTCAACTTCTTGAAATCGAGTTTTTGCAATGACAACCTCAAAGGCTGCGGTTCGCTCGGTTTGGTTTTTGTGCTCCTTTTTTTCTTCCACCCACCACTTTTTTCCTTCCACTCACTTCTGAATTACCATGCTTGTAATACAGCACCCTGTGGAACAGCCAGCTTCTTTGGCATGAATTTTGTGGCTTCCCTTGTGAAGTTCAATGATTGTCTTCTGACAACTGGCCAATATCATCAGTCCCTTTCCCTGAATTGTGTAGCCTAGTTGAACCAAAGCTGAGAGAACCATTTTGAGGCTCATGAAACCTTTGTCAGGGGGTTTTTGAGTTGATTTAGTCTGATTAGGCATTCCACCATATTCTAATTTGTTGAGAATAGTGAAGTGGGTGGGTTGTTTGGTAAATGTAGCCAAAATCCATCACAATTAAAAGAACCAAAGACTTTAAACTACTTCAGTCTGTGTGTATTGAATTTTTTTAATACACGAGTTTTACAATTTGAGTTGAATTACTGAAATGAACTTTTCCACGACATTCTTAATTTATTGAGATGCACCTGTACTTATCTTTGCAAATTTCATCCACCATAGTCGGGCAGCTGATATTTTTTTTCAAACAATTGTTCCTATGAAGTGTCATTTTGCTATTTCGCATTCAGAAGCGGAATCGCGCCAATCGGAAGTCTGTTCCAGCAGCGCCCATGAACGCCCTGTTTTAATTTATGATAGAAAAGAGAGAACTAAACAAATTCAACATCTGCTTACACTTATTAGTCTCTGGGCTTGTTTTGTAAAATTAAGCTAATTTTTAATTTTTTTATTTCGATTTTGGCGTTCTAAGGATTATCCAAAAGAAACCATTGATGTAAACAAAGCCCTAATTAAACACTAGCTGCGTGTCTATTGCGCACTTCTTGCCCTTCACAGCCGTGCCGCATTCGTTTCCTCCCATTAAAAACTCAAACTTAACGTCCCAGAATCCGCTCCAATCGGTGATTGTTTTGTAGATTCCATTTCTTTACTGTTTGGCGTTAAATTTGCCAGGACATGTTTGATACACTAAAATGGTGAAAAAAAAGCACAATCAAGCCAGAAAAGCTGTTTCACTCAGGCTTGAAAATGTGGGTGCATGTGGGCCCACTCCCAAAATGGCAAGACAAATTAACATTTGAGCCAATCGGGGATCAAATTCCACACAAACATATGTCCACAAATGGGCCGGCTTGGAGAGTAATTTAACGTAACACAGTTAGTTCCTTAAGTGGAGGATAACAGTTTGGAGAACATCCGCTGTGTGTCAATAATATTGTTTCTGTAAAGGTGCATAGTGGTCGCTTGGCCATCACAATGCAATCTGCTCTTATCTGAATAACACTTAAATTTTAATAAGCCATTAATCTATCAATAAACCTACACTGAAAACTTGCGTTTTCAATTTAAACATTGATGTACTTTTTAGATTCTTTTGTAGGAAGGCTTTCCTTACCTGAACGTAATCTAATGTTAGTAGAAACTTCATGGAAAAAATGAAGGACTGTGTGTTTATTTCATTTTCCATTTTTATACTTTTGTTTTTTAATTGTATTTGTCATTTGGTTTTTACTTGGTTTCCTGTTTCTTACTTGATCTTATCTTATTTAAGAAAATACTACAAATGCCCTGCAAAACTGGTGCATTTACAAATTAGTTTTAGATTCCTTTAAATATTTATTTTTTTTACATTTCAGAATATTAAAGCAGACGTTAATGTCAGCTCTTAATTTTGTCTATTATAATATAATATGAATATCATAAACACAACGTACCGATAAGAATACGTTAACCGTACCGAAAGCGATAAGCATATCGGTAAAGAGTAGGTATACCGTTTAAACCTTACGATACCATCCCCTATCGCAGTTGTCCCCACACGATCCTCCTTCTAACTCTTGTTAATTTGGCTGCTCTATTTCTTGGATTGATTTTTATTAATAGGTTTTTCGTATTTTTATAATTCTGAAACAGGCCCTTTGCTACTTAAAAATTGGGCCTTTGTTTCAGTGTTTTGTTCTTTGATGAATAGAAAGTGAATGAAAAGCATTTATTTTAAATAGAAATATTTTATAACATCTTTACTGTCACTTTTGATACATTTAATGCACCCTTGCTGAATACAATTAATTCATTTAATAACAAAAACTATATTTTTTTTACTGACCCCAAACTTTTGAATGTTAATGTATATAAATATGAATAAAAAGGGCAGTTATTAGCGGATGGCTGATAACCAATATAGTGTCGATATACAGTATAGCACATCCCTAAAATGCCCATTCTAGAGGTATTCTAAGTAGTTTCTAGGAAGGACATCACTATGTGATTGATTAGGTGTTTTTTTCTACTTAGTTTGTTCCTTTGGTACACTTTGATATGGAACACATATTTCACTATTACCTAGATTCCACTATTTAACTATGGACTTTGGCCCTCACTCCTAATTTGCTGGCTTAATTAATATTAAAGTAGTTTGTTTAAGATTATGTAATGGGTGTAGGATTTCACGGGATCTTAAAATATGTAATGCAGACTAAGGCATTAATATGTGCTTTATAAGTAAATAAACAGTCAATATGCTAGTAATATGCATGCTATTAAGAAACTAGTTAATAGTGAATAGCGTTCACTAATCTAAATTTTACCGTTTCTTTCACGGGCCTTCTGCCAAAACTGCCCACATTAATGGCCTCTAAAATATCTAAGCCCCTAGAAAAAAAATTCCTCAATACCTCCTTCCATGTATCTCAATGGTATTTTTACAACCCCCAGCAAATTGGAATTCATATCTTAGAACGTGTAGAAAGCTGGAAAAAGTAAATGAGCCACTTCTTACGCCACATGATGTTCAAGCTGTCCCTTTTTGTATGTTCATTGTGCACCAAAGTTTCCTACTTAAATGTTTGTTCAAAAACTTTAAATATGAGCAAAAGTGATGTCTGTCTTAGCAAGAACCACTAAATATGAGGGAATAATAAACTTTTTAGCTCTAGTTGCATAAAACAAACAGCCCATTACAGAGATTGAAGGCCTAGCCCTTACTCCACAGATCACAAACCAAACACATACACCACAAACAAACACAACACGGCAGAGGAGGCCCAGGGCGGATCAGAGGGGAGGTCCAGATGGACGGAGTAAAGAGCCCATGTCCCCGACACCCTCCAAACAGGATCAGAGGGGAGTCCAGATGGACGGAGAGAGCCTCAGTGTCCCCACACCCTCACATGTCATATGTTGTCCCATCTGTACCATCACGGCACGGCCCCCCAACCCCAGGGACGCACACACTGGCGTATACATGCACATGCATTCCATATCTCTCACCCTAGATCTCCTGGGTATGACATAAACAAACTTCCGCACCCATTGTGTTAACATGTGATGATCAGAACCGCGGATGCTGGACGTTTGTACGTCTCTCTAGAGTGTGTGTGGATGATTTGATCTGGCTGTTAGAGACCTTTAGAGAGGATATCACCTCTGCCCTTCACTTCCAGCTCTCGGCCTATTTAACACTCCGCTGGAGCTCTCCACGCCACAGCGCTCTATTAAATATGCTCTTTGATACGGGAACACACTCTGCAAATGTACGGAGCACTACTTAGAGGTTAATTCCTTTTCCAGCAATTCAATTGTTGATGAGAGCTCTCAATATGTTCAGTTTCAGAGCTCGGAAGTGAACGTGAAGAGAGTCATTGGCCAACACAACTAAAACAACTAAATTAAAAACAAACTTTCCTAGATACAAAACACCCGTGTAATTATCAATATGCTTAAGAGGAAGAGACCTAGATGGTGGGATTTTTTTGAGGTGAGCACTGTTACTCTAAAATGTCTGTTTGGTTTGAGGCATGCTAGTGCACTCTTAAAATTAGACAAATTCACTTTCTCTTCTGGGGAAACAGATTAAAAAATTATCATATTTTTTAACTCATCATGAACTACAAACTTTTGTCCAATCAAATGCTGTCTAGAATGAGAATGTCCTGCCCCCTAATGCCACCTGTAAACAACTATAATATTGCAAATCATGTACTGGGTTGTGATGTAAACATTGATAGAAATAACAAAAGTTTCTTGAGCACCAAATAAGTATATAGAATGATTTATGGAAGAATGTGTCACACTGAAGACTGGAGTAATGGCTGCTGAAAATACAGCTTTACCATCACAGGAATAAACTACATTTTAAAATAAATCAGAATAGAAAAAATTTATTTTAAATGCAGCCTTGGTGAGCATAAGACACTTCTTTCACCAGTTTCAGAAACTGACCCCAAATGTTTGAACGGAAATGTTTAATGCTCAAGTCCTCCATGAGAAAGTACAAATAGTAGATGGCACTTCTTGTTTGGCTCTATGATCTCAAACTCATTTCCTATACTGAAGTTCAACTACAGTCCATGACTTCAGGAACCTATGATGTTGTTCTGCCATGTAAACAGATACAAATCCAACTTTTCACCATTTAAGCCTTAACTAGAAGCTATTAAAGATTTAATTGCACAGCTATAATCTGTATTTGAAAAAAATGCATGGCGCCAACATGAGTTCTGGTTGCGTTGCTGAGAATCCAAGACCTGCAAGATGAAAGGGAAACAGATTCCGGGGGAGAATTCCAGGAGGCACTCAGGAGTTTACTTCTAAATGATCAGCAAGCATGTAACAATACCTCCCACTAATGGAGGTGTTTTGTTGGTTTTAATCCACCTAATTGGTCGGGGTTCAGCATTACCGGCGAAAAGTCGAGAATAATGCTACTACCTGTTCTCCTCCTCTCCTTCTGTTCATCTCAAGGAGAAGAAACCTCAAAGGACCAGACATTACTTTAACCCACTGGAAGACAGGAATCCCAAAGGGGGCAAGAGAATGAAAATGAAAGAGAGAGAGAGGTTTTCTATCACCTGAGATGAATAGAGCAGGTGATGTTTATGTATGATTCTCATTATTTAAAGCTCTTGCATTGATGAAGGAGATCACATGGTCTGCCTGATATGCAGTAGGAAGCGCTTGAAGACCAATCGATCTGTGGAATGAGGCAAGTTCCTGGAGATTGATCTTAAAGGGACAGATCACACAAAAAAGAATATTCTATTATGCCAATCCAAGCCTGTATAACTTTCTTTGTTCTGTGGAACATAAAATAAGATATTTTGAGAGCGTCCATGCTGCTCTTTTCCATGCATGCATGATAAATGGGAACTGATGTTTTTATGCTTCAAAAAATAAGCTTTTAAGCTTAAAACATATGCAAAAGCACCATGACACAAGGATGCATTAAACTGATCAAAAGTGACAGTAAAGATACTACAAAAAAAATGCTGTTCTTTTGAATTTATCGAAACAAAAAATATTCATCAAACAATCCAAAGAATATTAAGCAGCTGCTTTAAACACTGATATCAATAAGACACTTCTTAAGCACCAAATCAGTGTATTAAAATGATTTCTAAAGGATCATGTGAGACTGCAGTTTTGAGTAATGCTGATTACTAAAATTCATGGCATTACCTGAATTAATTCGCTAATAATCCGTTCAAAATAATTAAAATAGAATAGTTGTTTTAAACTGTAATATTCCACAATTGTTTTTAACAAAAAAACATTTGATTAGCAAAATGTTTTATGCCACCTTAAATGTTTGTTACGTTATTCATAAGCCATAACTGCCTGTAAGCAAGGCTTGTTATCTTCTATGACTGGAGCATTGGATTAGTGTACTCGATACCTATATCGCTGAAGAGCTCAGGTCCTTGAAAAATCTCTCGCTTGGACTCTTCCTCCATTCTCCAGGAGTCCTCTCCTCTCGTCGCTCTTCTGCCCTGTTCTAAACACATCGTGACTGAATAATTCAGCCCTTACGGCAAGCCCACATCATATGGAATTTGGACCTGTATGTAGAGACAAGCTTTTGTTTGTTTATATGGAAATGCGATTTGCCGTGTTGAATTAGGATTCTGTCCCTGCCCACGCCCTTCATAACACCTCGCAGAGACGCTGGCAACCCGACAAGACACACAAACGCATCATTTACTCACTCAGAGCCTCATTTTTCCTAATGAGTGTGTCTTTATGTGGCCTCTGCTGTTTTCACACACTGTGAGCAGTAATGACTGCGTATACATTCACAGATGAGTTTGCCGCAATTAGCCCGATGGCCGCTCGGGTGAGGGAGTTAAGGTACTGAAGAAAGCCGGAGTGGGGCAAGTCTACTGGGAGGGAGACGCAGGGAATACGGTGGCACTGGGCATATTGAGAGATGCTCAGGAGGGAATTTGGGAGAGGAGTGTGTGACAATCTGTCGCCTGATGACAGATGATGTGATTCACTGAATAATGTGCTCAGAGAACACAATTTTTTGATATGCACCGATATCCAGTAGGGGTTGCACCGACTACTCGATTAAGCTCTGTGTTAACTAGTTGATCACATGACTTCAATGGTGTTATATGGTGACAGCAGGACGAATAACTGTATAAAAGTAATAATATTAGTTATATATTATGAACAAAGAATTACATATTTATTGATTAACATTAATTTAAGGTCATAAATGCAGTAAATATTCAGCATTCATATTCAGTTGATTATTACTTCATGATACCTAATGTAGCTATTAATGGTAGGAAATGGAACCTTATTGTAAAGTGTTACCCCAGGAAAATGCCTTTCCACAAAGTGGCACCCCTAGTGTATCCTGAGATTAGATTTGCACATTAAGTTTGCAAATTACCAATGCAGTATCTTGAACAAGAATGTGAAAAGTGATCCATTATAGCCCAAATTCTCGTGAACAAGCTTGAGGGGGGGGGGGGGGTCGATATGAAAATATTATCATATTCCTCTAACATTTACCATATTCCCAAAGCAAGAATCAATATATTTATTTAAATTAGGGCTGCACGATAAATCGCATGCGATATTTAACGCGCATCTTGTCAGTAAAGCCATTCTGTAATCAGCGGTAAATCTCCATCACGTGCGTGCTTTCACACTGAGCAGCATTAACTAACACAGAGCCGTTGTTCACTGACGAGCAGCGCAAAAAATCGCGATTTATCGTGCAGCCCTAATTTAAATCTTTTTTTTTTGTCACATTCATATTTTTTGTTAAAAGGAACCTCTGTTTTCTAAAAATCTCTGAAAAGGGGCAACATACTGTGACATTAATTCAACACACAATTATTTCTATTTAATCAAAACCCAAACTCAGAGCAAGCTAAGAATACAACTGTGTAAAGCACTGATGCAGTGCAGATTAATGAGAAATAAAGAGCCAAAAGACTGCAATATCAGGGTTGAAAATGAATATACAGTGGATGGAAATGAAAGTCTCTTGGCTCACCAAGCTCACCAAAAAACACAGTAAAAATAGGAACATTGTTGAAATATTATGTTAATAATAAAATTGTTTTCTGTTGTATTTCCTTTCAATCATTCTAATATGCGATTTGGCTGCTCTAGAAACAGTGAATTCACCTGAAGAATCAATTGTCCTGGCGGCTGACAGACACTAAAGTGTCTTTTAAAATTTTTTTTGGACATTATATGGCAACTTTTACATGAGATTTTTGTGCGTGTTGGACTGCAAGCTATTTGTGATCCGCAATCCACGGAGTTCTGTTATACTCACACTGATCCTATTTTTTTTGGTTTTTCAGTCCCAATTCCCCTGTTATGACCAACCCATCTCCAGCTACGGCCGAGGTTAGCTGGTACAAACTTTTTCAAACAGGTCTCCGACTGGCCCATGATGTTGTTGGTGTATCTATGGCAAATCCTAGGAAACCCGCATGACTGGATGGGCCGGGTCACCAACTCCCCGCCGGACGCAGGAAGATTTTTCTAAGTGTACCCACAAAACGCGCCTATGTCTCGCAAAATTGTTCTTCACGTACCAATCTGTCTAATTCTGTTTTAGTGAGCACTTCTCCTTTGCCAAGTTAATCCCTCCACCTCACAGGTGTGGCATATCAAGATGCTGATTAGACAGCATGATCATTGGACAGGCGTGCCTTAGGTTGGCCACAATTAAAGGCCACTCTAAAATGTGCGGTTTTATCACACAACACAATGCCACAGATGACGCAAGTTTTGAGGGAGCGTGCAATTAGCATGCTGACTGCAGGTCAGTCCAACTCAGCTGCTGTGTGATCCCCGTGAATGACATGTTTCATTCTCATACCATAAGCGCCGTTCTCAAAGGCACTCTCAAAGAACATTTGTGCAGGACATCCAACTGCCTGCGCATCGCAGACCTATGTGTAACCCAGCAAAACCTCCCAGGACCCACATCCGAGCATCTTCATCCTCCAAGTCGTCTGAGACATGCCGGTTTTGTGCCTCGTGTGGGTGAGCAGCGAATTTGTTGCTTCGAACGTGTGGTGGATCGAGATGGCCCATGTATTGGCGCGTGGGGTTTTTGTGGTACATGGGCAGTTGGGGGCTAATGTTTATGGAACAACTCAACAAAGGATTTCATTTTTATTGAGGCATTTTTGAAAAAATGGGCACAACATCCCTGTTGATCGACCCAGATCCTGAGCCCTAATATGTTTGTGCTCAGTTCATTAACCACGAACCATCACGCTGGTCATTTTTTGCACATGATACTGCACCGGCCCATTTTGCAACGTATCTGTACACAATGCCGTGGAAGCCTGAAAACAACCGCCAGTCCGTTGTGCAACTGCCAGTCATGCACTTCAATGTGACATGTCAGCCATTGAGTATGTTTGGGATGCTCTGGATCGGCGTTTACGACAGCGTGTTCCAGTTCCTGCCAAAATCCAGCAACTTCACACAGCCATTGAAAAGGAGTGGACCAACATTCCACAGGCCAAAATCAACAACCTGATCAACTCTATGCGACGGAGATGTGTTGCACTGCGTGAGGCAAATGGTGGTCACACCAGATACTGACTGGTTTTCGGACCCCCCGGACCCCCCAATACAGTAAAACTGCACATTTTAGAGTGGCCAGCCTAAGGCACACCTGTGCAATAACCATGCTGTTTAATCAGCATCTTGATATGCCACACCTGTGAGGTGGACGGATTATCTCGGCAAATGAGAAGTGCTCACTAAAACAGATTTAGACAGATTTGTGAACAAAATCTGAGAGAAATAGGCCTTTTGTGTACATAGAAAAAGTCTTAGATCTTTGAGTTCAGCTCATGAAAAATGGGGGCAAAAACAAAAGTGTTGCGTTTATAATTTTGTTCAGTATAATTATCCAAGGCCTGTCTAAAAGCCCCGCTGGCGTTCCGTTCTCAGGTTGATGTTTTACACATTTCCAGTACAATATGCTCTCCATGTTTCTACTGTGGTATTCCATTCTTGAGACTACGGAAGAGTAAACAGGTGCTTTGTTAGAGAGTATTAGAGGCCTGACATGTGCTGTACACACAATAACACACAGTTGTACTTCTCAGCTCAAACACGGGCTCAGCCACATCCTCTATCATGCCTGTATCTGTTTACAGAGGAAGCAAGTGTCCCCGTAGTGATCGGCTTGTGGAGAAACCGAGGAGTCCTGGTGTTTGGAGTGCATGCAGGTGTCTAAGTGTTAAAGGGATGCAGATGTACACAAATGGACGCATCCTATGCATTCTTCAGACAGTGGCTTTTGCCATACAGATAAACACACACTCGCTTTCAAATGTGTTTTCCAATAAAGGAAAGGAGGACGTTGCATCATGAGTGGAGGTCAAAGAGGTCATAACATCTAAAACAACTTTACAGCCCTACAACTTCCCCCTGCGCTACATGATTTCCTGTCAGTGTGGGCTAACCACAGGCGGAACTTCCTTAAGATGTGTACTGAGAGAGGAAAACAGGTCAGAGGTCACACAAGCATACTCATCCGTGCACCACACACAGCTTGCGATCCAAATGCTTGAACATGTTTGTACAACAATATTTCACTGTTTGTACTGCACAAAGGAAGCTATAGTCACTGAAACATAAACCTTTATGAAGAGGATGGTGACCTTTCAGTCCAGCCAGGACGTTATTCAACGCACAACGTCACCTAAACAATACAGGTTCAAAGTGATGTGGGATCTTTTAAAGAGAGATGAGATTGAAAGTCATTCCAGAAACTTGTGGAACAGAAACGATCTCCGAAGCACGACAAAAAAAAAAACTCAAAAGACGTCAGAAATCCAAAATATAAACATATGGTTGCTCAATTTTACATTTCACTGATGGCTAGTTATCATAAAGTAATAGGTATGTTTCTAGATATGTGTAGCACCTACAACTTTGCATATCCTTCTGATGGAACTCAATGTTAGACATACAAAAACACGATCATATACTGTAACACTAAATGTGTGGACGAAAGAAGACATGCGAGCATCGCTATTTCAGGAAGGAAAAACGAGGTGCCCATTCATGCGTAATTGTTATAATATTGTTACTAATATCAGTTTTTTTTCACATAAAATCTGAAATAAAAATTAACAACTGCAGCCAGTGAGTTCACCAAGCAGTACTAGTTGTACAGCCATTTATATCAGTTTTCAGGTCACCAGTGAGCACACACAGGCGGCTTTGTCATTCTAAAGCGTCACAGAAGGAGGTTGAAAGATTAAAATGTTCATGGTAACCACTTATCCCACAATAAAAATGATGACTGTTTTGCACGAGTGCATAAACCCTTTTGTTCGAGAACTTAACAAGCAGAGCCTCATGGCGCCAAAAAAGTAAAATAAAATTATAATACAATTTATGATATGACACACAAACATTCTTGTCACTCCCTAAGCCTCAAGCTTGGCTATCTTTCCTGGACAGTGTCAACAGCAAACCCATATGTCATTTAATATGAAGGTCTGCGAAGCATGCACTTGAGTGTATTTGACAGGAAAGTAAAAAAAAAAACAACAATCTGATTTTAGGAGTGTGGCTGTTTCCAGTTGACTGCATCGGCAGCTGAGTAGCTCTGCAGTGACCCGTGTGTGTGTATTTGTGTGTGTGGACAGGGTACAGACTGCCCTCAGAGAAACAGTCATGGGGCAACTCTCAGCAGCCCTGTATTGTTGCTGCAAACACACAAAGCACACAGCCTGGCTTTCCAGCTGGCCCCGTGCCCCTCCCTGTGGCCCTGTCCACTCTCTCTATCTCATTCTTTCAGTCTTTCTGTGTCTCTTGCTCTCCGTTTGTTCTGATAACTGTGACCCTGCTCTCTGTATCATCACTCCACCTCCCCCCACTGAAAAACGCCAACCAGCTCGCTTCTTTATCTTTGGGAATGTACACACGGCAAAGTTTTTGGAAGTGAAAATCCCATTTAAATGCATAGAACACAAGTCACTTCCAAAATTAAGATAAGTGACAGAGAAATTAGAAAAAAACTGATATCAACCATTTGAAGGTGAAGGTCCGAACTGGGCACTTTTCTCTTAGGGTGCTACAATTGGCTGATCTCTCGGGCTGGGATGGGACGCTTCATTGGCTGACTGTTATAGTGTAGCCATGGAAACTACTAGCCCATGATAACCATGATTAGAGGTGTCATGATGACAACAATACGGCACAGAGCGATAATGTGTCTTTGATGAGCACATCGCAGCCATTGTGAAGCAGTAATTGATTTGTTTACCAATACGACAGTCTTTGCTTGTGTCGGCCGACAACAATGGGGTGTCCTTCCACAAAAAATGGGGAAGAAAACGAGTAAAAATAGGAACTGACCTACAAAGGATGTGAAAGAGAGGAGTGCTGCTCGTCTTCAGACCACAAACCCATTGGTGAGCAGCTGAACCCTTGGGATGAGAAGCAGAGGAAAGGAGAGAGGTGTACAAAGAAAGAGAAAGGAGGAATACATTAAAGAAACAGTTCTCCGAAACTGGAAATTCTAATTTAATTTACTCACCTTCTTTTCTTTCAAAACCTGTATGACTTTTTCTTCTCTGAAACAAAAAAGGATACATTTTGAAGAATGTCCAAGCTGCTCTTTTCCATATAGTAAAAGTGGATGGAGACCACAGATGTCAAGCAGGGTTTTTCATGAAATAATATCTTAAATTTCAGTCTGTTCTGCACACAAATTTATCTGAATACTTCATACGACTTAAAGTACAATGGAATAGTATTATGGACCACTTTTTCAATATTTTAAGGTGTTTTTTTTGTCATTTTAGGAGCTTAACAGATTCTAGTCCCCATTCACTCTCTTTGTAGAAACAAAGAAAGAAAGAAAGTCACACAGGCTTCTACAGAAGAAAGTCAATGAGAAATGAGTAAAAAAAGCATGAGAAATTATGACAGACTGTTCATTTTTTGTTGAATCCTCTCTTTAAATTTTCAAAAAATATTGAACACCTATCCAGAAAGAAATTCAAATACATCCAGAGACCGTTCAACAGGTGGGAAAAGGAAGTTTATATTGCACACACACACACACACATTCTTAGTGAGGACACTGCATAGAATTCCATTAATTTTCTATCAGGTTAATGATATTTTCTATCAGCTAACCCAACCCCTAACCCTAAACTTCCCAATCACAGAAACATGTGCAGAACACGAGATTTACATCAAAACATCTTTTGGCTCATTTAATAGCCTTTTTAACTAGTGAGGACCAGTCAAATGTCCTAACTAGTGGGTTGTCAAGAGTATTCCACAATAAAAGTGAGGACATTTGGTCCTCACAAGTATAGTCAAACCAAGTACACACACACGCACACGTATGTTTGGTGGGTTTAGTGCATGTGTGTGTGTGTGTGTTCACCTGCACGTTAAGAGCTCTGTTCTAATCTTTATGGTAATAAACTCTGGCGGCTACTTGGCTGCCGGCACTGCAGATCAGACTTTAATAGAAAGTAAATGTGTTTGCTGAGAATGGGGAAGAGTCACTTGAAATGGGACTAATGTATTCCTTATTGAGTTGAGGGTGTGGGTGTGTGTGTGTGTGTGTGTGTGTGTGTGTGTTACCACCGGGACAAGTGAAGCTGGGAGATGCTTATGAGCCTCTCAACTGGTAGCAATCACACAAACACATACAACTTGTAACCCGACACACAATTTGGGTCATTCAGACTGAATATTTCTATTAATTATTGGTGTTTGCTAAAGCGAGCAACACCAATATGACTGCCCATTAATAGCAGAGGTATTTTTCAAAAACAAATGATACCTCAAATTGTTCTTTGAGGATAGGTGTGCTATTACGTTTGATAACCACCCAAAACACCCTACCATTATGGTGGCGACTTTCACACAGTCAAACATTATCACATTTTTTAGTGGGTCAAATCCAGTCACTGCATAAAAATCTACACATTTGAGAATTTCGTGTGAGGAAATCTTTCCCCACACAGATTTGGCAGGACCAACGAGTTCAAGTTGGTCACACTGATTTGCAGTGTTGACCAAAAAAAGCTTCTTGTTTAAATATGACTCTGTGATATTATTATATTAAATTTAAATATAAACCTATCCCATTGCCTCCTTGTGAATACAAGGTCATACAAACTGCTTGCATAATAATTAATATTTTGAGATGTCAACTAGCCATACCCATTTTCATATTTCAAGGTATTTACATGGCACTCTAAAAGAATTTACCATGGCGCATGTCCAAAAATCCACAGCAATACCATGGTTATCAAGCTACACTCCTTCACAGTCTCTCTGCCTTTATCTTCCGGTCACATAAACTTCACTCAGACAGACAAACAACATCAAGCATGTGCACACAAGATGTTTTCCTCATGATTCACAAATGTACACTAGACAAAGTGCACAAAGTCTTAACCAGCAAACAGGGCTCCATTCACTCCTGTTTAAAGAGGTCACCATTTTCTCTGGCTAAGCGCCCTGTGTCTACTGATAATTTTATGCATAAACAAATGGCAAATTTGTGCCACATAAATATGTATTAGCAATTAATAATGTCCTGCGTCTGTGGCGATGCCAGGTGCATGCGAAATCAGTGTGGGCACTCTGCAGCGCTGGTGCCTTTGTTTTCATCTAGCTCTCTCAGGGTTGCCACAATAGGCGCACAATAGATGCACAATGGGCACCTGTAACAGGGCACCGTGCCCCTGAGACAACGCCAGGCTCCCTGAATGAAGCCACCATCACCTGGGCAGAGCCAAAACAATGCAGGCATCACCAGACAGCAACAGGGGTATTATTGAATTAGCAGTCGCGCTGTGATTAAGGGTTTAGAGGGGCATTTAGTGGTTTTGCTTTTTAAATAATGATGACTTTGATGACTGAGGCAGTTAGGCATATGCCGGATGAACATGTATGTGTGTGTTTGACAGTGAGATTGAATATAAAAATATTTTATGGGGCACATGCACACACACCTGTTCATCAGCAGAAACACCTGGAAGCTGTCTGTCCCATTTTTTACCTTAGTGTCACAGAGATCTTTATGTCAGTGTAAGCAGTAATGTGCGCGCATACGCAGCGACACAAATAAACAGATTTGTTTGGCAGGGCAGGATCTTTCGGGATATCACAATGCCATTATTGTCTCATGCAGACAGAGATCAGGGACAAGATGGACAAAAAGCACAGCTCCGCTGTTCCTCTAGTGTTTAATAGGATCAGATAAATACAATGGCTCTGATAAAATGCCCAGCTAACATCATACTTGAGATTGAGAGATAGAGAGAGAGAGAGAGAGAGAGAGAGAGAGAGAGAGAGAGAGAGAGAGAGAGAGAGAGAGAGAGAGTGAATTAAAGGGTAGAATGGGGGATTGTGAAAGCATTTGTATCAGACATAGCGGGTGACAGAGGGCTTATTTAGGGAAAGAAGAGGATTACCAGCCGCCAGCCTGCGGTTGTGCTACGCTTCGACTCTCTATAATCACTGTGATCATAAGACCAGCACAATTCAGCTCTGCTAATAATGCACACACACACACATCTGCCTATTCATTTCAGCTTTAATGCAATAATAGCCCTGAAACATCTGGTAATGAAACTCGCTGGAATCAAGATGGGCGGATTTGGCTACATCTGTCCCTCCGCTGACTCAAACCTGTTCTGGGTTTTCAGGCTTAAAGGCAACATAAAATCAATACTGACCCTGTCAAAATTTACGGTCTTCATGTACATTTTTGGTCTTATTGTGCACAGTTAATCAGTGTATCTTATTCTGAAGAAAACTAAATGTATTAGTATTCTTTTATCATCAAATGTCATAACTCCTCACTCTGAAACAACTTTCTTTTTCCAATGACCTCACCTAAGCCATGCAGGCTAGTGGATAAAAGTCAACATAAAACTCCTTTACCAAAACCATTTTACATCTGTAATCTTGCACATTTCTGAGTAAAATGTAGGCCAGAAATGTAAAAGAAAATCCAGCAAAAATAACTGGATTTTTAAAATTTGCCATTACAAACCAGGGGTGGAAAAATAAAATTATTCTCAACTGCTATTTACTTCTTATTACCTAACATAAAGTTAAGAATATTTTTCCTAAGAATGTTCCTTTTTTTTTTTCTTAAGATTGTTCTAAAGACAAAACTTTTCAATAACTGCATTTCAGAGGCAGAACAATTTTTATTTGCAGTGATAAATCATTGAGACCAGAAATATACCGGTACATTTAAAAAGTAAATTTGGTCAATTTTGACTAAACAATTCTGGTAGTCCATTCTGGTATGGTACGCCCACTTTTCACTTTATCATTACGTAATATCCTGTTTCACTCGAAAATATGTCACATTAGAGGAGTAAAGTGGGTTATGAGTCAAGAACTGAAATCAACCAAGATTGAGGTATGTATACACACAATGGTGACCAAAAGTTAGACGGCTGGAGTGCCTCAGACCTTTAGGGTTCTATTACCTAAGCACCTCCACCCCCTTCCTCTAGAGTCTTTTACCCGGTCTGAGGCCGTGAAGGCGACTTCCTGTCCCACTCCCCGGGGATCACAGAAGAGGAAGAAGGAATGACACGGTGCCTATGAAAGAGCCATTGTTCACCAAGGTGGTCCCGGTACTGTGCGAGGGGAGGTGGCTAATCACAAGGCGCGCAACAGCACAGGGGTAAATATTTATCTGCTGGGATGTAAACGACGGATCATGTAATTTAGCAAAAGGCCATTCCTTCCTGCATGGTGATGATGTTTAGTCTTGGGTAGGGGAGGCGAGGGGTGTTAGTCAGTCTGATCACAACCTGGCCATCTCGAACACAGCAGCGGTTGATTATCACTGACGCATCTTCACACTAAAACTGACACTCTTTAAGTGTGCAAGCAACTAAAGTTGGCTAAACTATAAATATCATTAGGATGTTTTTCACTATACAGTATAGGTTTTAAAAACAACTGGTAATATAAGCACAGTCTAAGGAAGAGCTTGCTGTTTAATGTGTCATGTGGTGGTGTTTAATTCCTGCTGCCATTACTGGGAGTTTACTGGAAGCATAACTGGAGGTCAAAACCACTTATCTCAATCAAAGATAAAGTTCCTACATAGTAATAAGTACTCACCAGTCACTAATGTCGCCATATGAATCAAATCATATGAAAAATACTCATAAATTACAGTCAAGTAAAAACCTGTTAACTGGTTTACTGTAAGTAATTTACCCTATACAGTAAAAAACTGTAAATGGTTTAACATCACATGCAATTTTAATGTAAAATACTTTGGAATGTATAGTTTTTGCAGGTAAAAACTATGAATTACCTTATAATTTACAGTGAAAAACAGTAAAAGGTATTCCAGATCTCGGGTGAATATAATATATTTTCATATAATTATTTTTTTTGTTTTGTTATTACACTCTAAAAAATGCTGGGTTGTTTCACCCAATGTTGGGTCCAATATGGACTAACCCAACTGTTGGGTTTAAAAAGCTATTTAAAATGTAACAAAAATGTACCCAAAACAGTTGGGTTAGTCCATATTTGACCCAACATTGGGTTGAAACAACTCAGCATTTTTTGTGTAGTATATGTACATTAGGATAATTCATGTCACATTTTCTATTATTTAGTTAATGTTTATTGCATTATTTTATTGTTGTGTGTTATTCTGGTGGTGTTTTGTCTGTGTACATCAAGTGCATCGTCTACTGTATATACGAGTATCTGCTATGCTTTATGGACAGGCCACTTACGATGAACTGTGTACATTCATATAAATTATCTTATCTTAGCATGAATGAGTTAATAAAACATTCTTTCCATTTGCAAACACACACACACACACACACACACTCTCTAACACTCACACACACACACACACAAAAAAAAAATTACAAAACACTTGCCACACACTTGTTGACTTCCTATTGCCATGTTTGTGCTCCAGTCATTTGCAACTTAACCCTGGTAAACAGCTCAAGCGTCAGTGATGTAAGTAATGACCAGCAGGCCAGGAAGGATAAAAACCACCCAAGATTACAACTTCTCCTTAAAGATCAACTGATTCTTCTAAATTTGACCATGCAAACCTCAGGGTGTTGCTATCTGGTTTCTAAGGTATTCTGGGTGGTTGATTATCGGTCCAAGTTAAAACAGTCCACCCCCAAGTCTTTATGATAGTCTGGACTGTAGATTCCGCCTTCAATGCAAAATTATAGAATATTTTTTGACAGTCTTATTGTCCATTCGGGGACTATTGCCAGATTTTAAATCAGACTTTGGAGAAAGGAAGGAGAAGTAGAGGTGAGGAGGAGGCAAGCGAGAGAAATTAAAAGTTAGAATACAAGTAGTAGCACAACTGGCACGGTACAACGTACACCTTGTCTACATGTGGATGTGAGCAGTCATTACAGATGCCATAAAGCTCAGTGATAGGGTGAACACTCCAACACTTAAAAAATAGCGTCTGTGTGACAAGCTCAATTACACCAAAGCCACGACCGTCCTTATGTCTGCATTCATCTTTCTGTCAAGATCTTTATCTGCATATGTTTTTCACTTCGTCTGCTGAAAGTTTCTCTTCTTAAATATTCTTCCTTTCTATCAATCTCAACTCCTCCTCTGCTATTTCTCTCTTCTTCTGACTTTATTTTTTCGCTAGCCTCCTCACCTCTACTTCTCCTTCCTTTCTCCGTTCCTTTATCTTCTCACTATCTCCATTCTTCCTCCTTTTGTGTAACTAAAACATTATGTTCTTCTCATTCTCTCTTGTTTTCCCCCCTCATGTCTGTGTGATGGTGCATGTGAGTACAGCGCTCATGTTTAGGACTTTCCGTGAGCTGACAACCACTTAACATTGTGAATTGTAGTCGGGATGCAGAAGCATGACATTTTACTTATACATACAACTTATTTTAAAGTCTCTTTAATTTAATTACAACTTTTTTCGTTTTGTTTTTATAAACTATTCCCTTATTTTAAAAGTGTCATTTTAAAGTCTCTCATGCTCATCAAGGCTACATTTGTCCCCACAGTATAAGCTAAACCAAGAGATATAAACCTCACAACACACACACAGTCAAACAAAGGTCTGTAAAGGAATGAGAAGATCAGAAACTCGTGAAAAACAACGATGGCAAACACAAATATGACTGGAATGTGGTGTTTGGAGTTCTTCAGGAAGCTTTACAATGCTGCTTTATTGTGCTGAATTTAAGTAGCAGATGTTATTATTGATGTCATAACGAGATAAAAGCTTCCAAATGACTCTCTCTGAGGAATAAAAAAGCAAATTTTTTTAGAAATAGACATAAAAAATTAAAACATTCCTGACCTTAAAAAAACCAGAGATTGAAAGTACATCTCTGCCCCATATTCGCAAACACGCACGCAGGGAATATGAGGTCTGTGAGCTGAAGTGACCTTTATCCAGGGTCAGGTCATAAAAATATTGTTGAATAAAAAATAATCACTTAACCCTAAATAAAAACCTCACATAAACCTTCTTGAATTTTTAATATTTTATATGTAAATTCCCATTGCCCTTAAACAGTGTTAAGCGTGTGTGTGTGTGTGTGTGATCTGTGTGTGTGTGTGTGTGTGTGTGGACAGAAATCAGGCACAATGGCCTGTTCAGAAATAGCCAGCTGATATGCTGTTTGTGGTTGTGACCTGCGGTGGGTCCTTTTACCTGCTGGGATCTCCTCCCACCCTGTCTGAGTCCCTCTATAGAGGCTGCGGCTCTTCGGTCCCTGGTAGAGAAAAGAACAGACAGACACCGACTCTGATCAATACCAGTGCCTCCTCTTTGTGTCTGAAATCAAAACCTTTTGAGGTGAATATTTTTTTAAAGACGCGGTGACGTCAATAGATTCAGGTAACTGACTCGCTATGTGGAGAAGAATGCTTGAGAGAATGAAAGCAAGGTTTTCATACACTTCTTTGGTCTGGTTTATGGATTTCCTTTCTTTTAACTATGTGCGACCCTCAAAGAGTCCAAAATGCTACTTAGACCAATTCACATCTACTCACAACACAGCCGAACAAGTACGAGGAATGATTTCTTTTTAGTTTGGTAAGCAGTAGGCCAGTGAGAAATCCACAGCCTGATTTTTTATTTATTATTTCTGGTAGGGTACAAATGTAAAAACTAAACACTGTTCAAAAGTTTGGGGTCAGCACTTTTTTTTTTTTTTTTTTAAGAAATCAAAACTTTTATTCACCAAGGATGCATTAAACTGATCAAAAGCGACAGTAAAGATATTTATAATATTACAAAATATTTATTTCAAAGAATATGTAAAAGAAAAAATCTCCACAAATTTCCACAAAAATATTAAGCAGCACAACTGTTTTCAACATGGATAATAATATGAAATGCTACATGAGCACCAAATCAGTATATAGAATGATTTATGAAGAACATGTGACACTGAAGACTGGAGTTACAGCTACGGAAAATTCAGCTGTGCTATCACAGAAATACATTTCATTTTAATATATACAAAAACATTTTTTTTAATTGTAAAAATATTTACTATATTTTTGATCATAAATGCAGCCATGAGCATAATATTAAAAAGTATCGGTGTTTAGTGTTTAGTGTAATAATAAAAAATGCATATTGAAAAAATCATGGAAAAGTATAGGCAGGCAAAGATAAACTATTTAGGGATTTCTCTACTGATTTTTTTAATGGAATTTTGTAGAATTTACTTTATGCTAAAAATCATTATCAAATAATTTAATATTTATTAAATAAACAGCTTTATGAATGACAGGCTCCCCAGAATTGCAAAAATTCTGTGTGGGCCTGTTTATAGTACATTTATTAGAGGGTTAATCCCACTGGAGCAACCTGAAGCAATCACTTGATCAAGGGCACAATGGTGATGTTCAAACCTATGACCTCTCAGTTACTGTACATGACCACCAGGCCACACCAGCCCAAAACTCCGTGCTCTCCATGCTGAATCTCAACCTTTGCTCTATTTGATCTAGGCTGTGTGCAGGTGTCTCTTGTGTTTACCACTAGAGAATCAGGCAGGTTGGACAAGAACAAACATTTGGAATCCCACCAACCCCTCCCCTCCCTAAGACTCATTTTAATTCCATCTCAGCATGGTAACAAACACTCGTTAAAGCAGATTAATTCCACAACAGGATTATGCTCCATATTAGATAATGAAAGAGAGAGAGAGTGAGGGAAGGAAAGAGAAAATAATCACGTAAAGGGATAGATAGTGTGCATTTGATCCTGGGGAACAGAAAGCTAATCCAGGTGTAACGTGTGTGTGAGACAGAGAACATGCACAGTGGTATTAGGAACAGCTGCCGTCAGTTTAGCCTCTTTGTCTTCACTGACATTAGGAGGATGACAACAACAACACTGACCCATAAAATGGGAAGTCGGATGACAGTTGCTGCTATTGACACACTGCTTTTAGATGTACAGGTGCATCTCAATAAATTAGAATGTTGTGGAAAAGTTCATTTCAGTAATTCAACTCAAATTGTGAAACTCGTGATTAATAATGAAATTCAACACCAGACTGAAGTAGTTTAAGTCTTTGGTTCTTTTAATTGTGATGATTTTGGCTCACATTTAACGAAAACCCACCAATTCACTATCTCGACAAATGAGAATACTTCATAAGACCAATAAAAAAAAAAAAAAACATTTTTAGTGAATTGTTGGCCTTCTGGAAAGTATGTTCATTTACTGTACATGTACTCAATACTTGGTAGGGGCTCCTTTTGCTTTAATTACTGCCTCAATTCGGCGTGGCATGGAGGTGATCAGTTTGTGGCACTGCTGAGGTGGTATGGAAGCCCAGGTTTCTTTGACAGTGGCCTTCAGCTCATCTGCATTTTTTGGTCTCTTGTTTCTCATTTTCCTCTTGACAATACCCCATAGATTCTCTACGGCGTTCAGGTCTGGTGAGTTTGCTGGCCAGTCAAGCACACCAACACCATGGTAATTTAACCAACTTTTGGTGCTTTTGGCAGTGTGGGCAGGTGCCAAATCCTGCTGGAAAATGAAATCAGCATCTTCAAAAAGCTGGTCAGCAGAAGGAAGCATGAAGTGCTCCAAAATTTCTTGGTAAACGGGTGCAGTGACGTTGGTTTCAAAAAACACAACGGACCAACACCAACAGATGGCATTGCACCACAAATCATCACAGACTATGGAAACTTAACACTGAACTTCAAGCAAAATTTCTGTGCCTCTCCACTCTTCCTCCAGACTCTAGGACCTTGGTTTCCAATGAAATACAAAACTTGCTCTCATCTGAAAAGAGACTTTGGGCCACTGGGCAACAGTCTAGTTCTTCTCCTTAGCCCAGGTAAGAAGCCACTGACGTTGTCTGTGGTTCAGGAGTGGCTTAACAAGAGGAACACAACAACTGTAGCCAAATTCCTTGACACGTCTGTGTGTGGTGGCTCTTGATGCCTTGACCCCAGCCTCAGTCCATTCCTTGTGAAGTTCACTCAAATTCTTGAATCGATTTCTGCTTGACAATCCTCACAAGGCTGCGGTTCTCTCGGTTGGGTCGTGCATCTTTTCTTCCACACTTTTTCCTTCCACTAAACCTTCTGTTAACATGCTTGGATACAGAACTCTGTGAACAGCCAGCTTCTTTGGCAACGAATGTTTGTGGGGGCCCTTACCCGCCTTGTGAAGGGTGTCAATGACTGTCCTCTGGACAAATGTCAGATCAGCAGTCTTCCCCATGATTTTGTAGCCTAGTGAACCAAACTGAGAGACCATTTTGAAGGCTCAGAAAACCTTTGCAGGTGTTTTGAGTTGATTAGCTGATTGGCATGTCACCATATTCTAATTTGTTGAGATAGTGAATTGGTGGGTTATTGTTAAATGTGAGCCAAAATCATCACATTAAAAGAACCAAAGACTTAAACTACTTCAGTCTGTGTGCACTGAATTTATTTAATACACAAGTTTCACAATTTGAGTTGAATTACTAAAATAAATGAACTTTTCCACAACATTCTAATTTATTGAGATGCACCTGTATGTGTGTTGTGTGTGTGGGTTGTGTGTTGTGTGTGTGAGTGAGAGAGAGAGAGACGGTGTGTGTGTGAGAGACAGAGAGAGAGAGAGAGATGACAAGAGTGATGAGGAGAGAGTGTGAAGGAGACGGGAGAGAGAGAGAGAGAGAGAGGGCGTGACTCACAGCTTGCACGGTGTTGCACTGTTAATGTGGTGGCGGTTCTGGCACATCTGGGCTATTTTCTCCAGTATGTGCCTGAAGATAATGTGAAAAATCTCAGGGAGGAAAAGTGAGTGTAGACCGCTGTGAGATCGGTTCCTCAGGTTAGAGGGCCATTTTTCAAATGCCAGCGGCTTATCTCGACTTTCACAGGCTAAACGTGTCTGTTTGTGACATTACAAGAACAAGTGTAAGTCCCCCGAGTTCAGCTCCACAGTCGATTCGGTAACCGCATTCTCATCGTTGTGAAGTGCTACACAAAGCTCTGTCATTTCAAAAGGGGAAAGTCCATCTCTAAATCAATTACAGCAGTTAGCTGAAAGCAAAGAGTGAAAGAATGCAAAGACTGATTTTTTACATACATGAGCATGAGCCAGGTCCATAACACGGCTTAAATAAGTGTTTACAATCTAGACTACATGTTTACAATCTAACTATCAAAAATCCGTTTATAAAAAGTGCCAATGAAGAAAACTGCTTTACAAGATTTAGAAGTCACCTTGTAGGTATGCTGATCAGAGATTGCTTAAACAGTGTTTTTCCAGATTTGAAAAATAAAGCAGTTTAATATAAACTACCATTAAAAAATTTGGGATTGGTAATATTTATTTGTGATAAAAGTCTCTTATGCTCACCAAGGCTGCACTTATTTGATCAAAAATGCAGTAAATACTGTAATATTGTGAAATATTAATACAATTCAAAATAAATGTTTTCTATTTTAAAACATTTTAAAATGTAATTTATTCATGTGAGGATAAAGCTGAATTTTCAGCATCATTACTCCAGTCTTCAGTGTCACATGATCCTTCAGAAATCATTCTAATATGCTGATTTGGTTATTATTTGGTGCTTAAGTTTCTTCTTATTATCAGTGTTGAAAAGGTTGTGCTGCTTAATATTTGTGGAAAATGTGATAAAAAAATTTTTTCAACGATTCTTGAGGAATAGAAATTTATTTGAAATCGAAATCTTTCGTAACACTAAATGCCTTTACTGTCATTTTTGGATAAGCTTAATGCATCCTTTCTGAACAGAAATAATAATAATTAAAAAAACTTTATAAGTGTATTTACTTACACACTGTGTGTTAACACACACTGTCAGTCAACGTGAAATGGTGTTCACAATCCTTTTCACTTCTGTAATACAATGTGTTTGAGTAAAACAGGATGTTGACTAAGGAAAAGTAGGGCAGGAATTAGCTTGAACGGAATAAAGCAATCCATGTTGACTATCTGGTATAAGATTGCAAATGTAAATGTCTTAAATATTAAGAGGGACACATAAATACACAATACAAAGTCGAAGACGTTGTTTTTTTTCTTAGGAATAGGCTGCCACGCCTCTTTAAATCCCACCCACCTCAGCAGAAAAACATACAAAGCTCAAGTAATCAAATAAAGACCTGCCTCATGTCAGGCCCCATCCCCGGATGAGTGAGGGAATGCACAAGCCAGGCAGAAATAATCAAATCAAGAAAAAGGCCTATCCGGCACAAATGGAAAGTTTCCTGTCACACAAAGTTAGCTTTCCATCGTGTCTGTCAGATTTCACGGTTTGAGAGAGAGGCTCTGGGACCAAATCCCTGACTCACTTATAGAAAACACAATCAGGATGTACGGTTTCCTCAGAATTATGGTAAAAACTATTCATTCTGCATCACCTCAGGTCATTATTCATAAACTGAGCAGGAACAGGTCAGAAGAACACAAGGAAAAAGACAACAATGTCATCTTAGACCTTCAACAGTTTGTTTTGTACAGAAGCGCATCTGCAGATTTTTCCACTCAGACTTCATTACCTCACTCCCATTAGCAAGAAAATGGACAGTTCAACCAAAAATGAATTTCAGCCACCATTTATTTGCCCTCATGTTTTCCAAAACTCATATGACTCTTTCTTCTGTGGAAAATACGTTATTTGGCTGCTCTTCTTTTATACAATGAGAGTGAATTGAAAGTGAAAGTGAGATTTCAGAATTAAGATTTTATGGTGACATTTGTCGAGCTCCGACAGCTTCTGGTCACCATCCACTTTAATTGTAAGGAAAAGAGCAGCATGAACGTTCTACAAAACTTCTCCTTTTTGGTTTAACAGATGTAAGTAAGTGGCATGGGTGTTGGACAATGTGAGTGTGAGTGAATGATGACAGATTTTTGAGTGAATTGTACCTTTAAATACAGCAGATTGTGCTAACATTGACGCATGTGACCAAATCTAGACAAATGTTTTTCAGCATTGCACAAACTCTGAAAGAAAGATACTCTGTCAAGACAGAGAGAGAGAGAGAGAGAGAGAGATACTGAGCATGCTGAGAAAATGTAGCGATAACTAATTGTTATCATTACGCATGTTTGAAAAGTGTTTTCAAACAAGTAATCAAAGTCTGCCACTGTAATTAGCAGACACAGCAGTGAGTGTGTTTCCCTCCACTGTTCTTTTCAAACTGAAAGGCATTAGATGTATCAGATCCTTTTCCCCAATGGAACAAAAACCTGTACACCGCGTACATTGTGAGGGAGAGACAGCTTGACTGAAAACAAACTGACACAAACCATTTGAAGCAGAAAAGAAACACAACAACCTGTCAAGAGCAAAATGCCTCTAATTTTTCTGTCATCTGCCAGCAGTTTAACAAGAGAGGAGCGTTTCTACCCCCTCAATTTTCCCCCTGGCCATTTACACACACCGAGAACCAGACAAGAGGATGGGAGGGGAAGAAATCTACTCGTTTTCTTTCTCTCTCCCTCTCTTTATTTCTTTCGTCTCCCCTATATTTTTTACTTTCCTTCTATTCATCTCATCCTTCTCACTCTTAACATTTTCTTTTCCATCGACTCACCACGACAACATCATTGGGGGCATGTGGAGTTTGTGTGGAATTATCCCAATGACTTGAATCTTTTGATTCTGCTCACGAAAAAGATCCACTTGGATTCGTTCACTGATTCATTTCTGTAGGTTACACCAGTAAGTGGCAACCAACGAGAGTCTGCATGTTTACTAGTCACTTAAATCACTGAGCAAACAAGTCCCTGATTCATTTGCGTAACACCTTCAAAAAATAATTTATGACTAAATTAAAGATATGCAATTGAATTGTGTATAAAATGTTCATCCAAATTTGTTTCAATCACAATCTCTAATCACGTTCATACTTTTTAACTGAACAAATGTAACTGTTTTTACAATTAACAGATTTATGATGATTGAGCAATTAAAAAAAAATGCATATTTAAAATATGATTGAATAAAATCAAATCCATGCAAACTGATAATGAACTATGGCATTTTTTTTAATGCAGAAATCTTACCCGTTTTATTTACGTATGACTGACAAATATGAATTGCATTAAGTTTATTCATTTATATTAAAACTCTGTAATCCAAATGGATAGAAATGTTATATGCAAATCAAATAAATAAAACTTAAATTTAGGCCTTTTTTTAATGTAGATTTGTTCAAGAGCCATTCACGACCAAAGCATGTCTTGTTGTCCTTTATTAAATTTTGCATGTATACAAATCTAAAGTAATAAGAAACTTGAAAGTGTTTAAGCACCATAAGTGATTTCTCCACATCAGTGTTGTTATTGCTAACTAAAACTAATAAATCATTTTCTGAAATATATATTAATTGAAAACCTTCAACTAAATGTTGCCTTGGCAACAAACTTAAATAAAATAAGTTTAATTTGAAGTGCTAAAATGACAAAAACTGTAATAAAAATAAAAATGAATTAAAGCTTTATAGAAATATTAAAAAGCTATTAAAAATGATGAGCATAAAACTAAATTACTAAAACCTAAACTAAAACGTAAAAATAAAAGCTAATTCAAAATATAATTAATCATTACTGTACTTAAATACTAAAATCAGCAAAGCAATATTATTTCTTCCTAAGTTTGGTTAAAGATGATCAAGCTTAATAAAAATACAAACAAACAACACGCTTCACTTTCGTACAATCGCTCTGCAGATTCTTGTTTATGACCCTGTTTGTTTAACATGTTCAAAAGTGTTCAATCATTCAGTGACGCTCCAATTTCTCATTAAGACTCAAAACACTAACATGTTCAGTAAAGAGAGACTATTTGTCCACAATATACTGTCAAGCTTTTACAAAGAAGGGACTTCAGAACCTTCAGGACTGATTTTTCGTTTATTACCGTGATCCCGAGAGTGTAGGGGTTTGTTCGTGAGGCAGGTTAGACATCAGGCCTTGTGTTTACGTTCCAGAAATGTGGAGGTCTTCTGACTGCACCAGAGACAGTGTTTATGTTAAAGGCTGTTGCTCGTCTTTCTAAAGCACATTACACTGACTGCTGCTGTCAGCTTGTGTTACCTTGCCTCTTTAGTGGCGCAGGCAATTGGCTCCGACAGCCAAGCAGTTCGGATGAAATATTTAACTGCACACTGTTAAAGGCACAACTCCGCCTTTGTCCTGTGAACTATAGCTGCTTGTAACATTAGTATTGTAGTGACAATGAGACCTTATGCTGCGGAGATGATAGTGAGCACAAGGTTTGTGTGAGTTTGTGTGTCCAGCCACAGAGTTCAAGTAATAGTTCAGTAAAATTTGATTTGGTCATCATTTACTTACCCCTAAACATTGTTCCGAACCTTTTCTTCTGTAGAACACAAAAGGAGATGTTTAGAAGAATGTTTACACTGCTCTTTTCGATATAACAAAGTCAGTGTTCAGAGGCTGTCAAACCCGTGGCTACTAGCTTTTGCTGTATAATAAGTTGCATGAACATCTCATTTTGTTTGCCATCGAAGATGGGTTTACAATGACGTGAGGGAAAGTAAACAATAGATTTTTCATATTTAAACACCTGTAATGGCCTATACAGTCGGTTTTCTCTAATCTGTAGAAAACATCAAACATGAACACTTTCCCAACCTCAAACACTATTACAAAGTTCACAACTGACAATGTCAGTCCTGAAGCCCCTCAAACACTCGTCTGCGCTATCTATAGTTTTGAGGAACTTCCTTAGAAAAATAACAGCACTACCAGGCTGTTCAATAAACCTGTTGGTGAGGGGCCCGAAGATCTAATTTTCCTTTTTTATACACAAGACAACATGCAAGTGTAAATAAGACTAGATTTTGTTCTTTCAGCATTCATACTGCTTTAAGCCTTGATATTGACACTTATGCTTTGCAGGTACTGTACATTTGAGAAGACAGTGGAGATGTGAAAGAGCATTTTTAGATCTTGTATTGGCATGGTGATGTATGATCATATGACTCAGCCCTGAGCAACAGAATGCCACCCCTGGGGCGGGTTGCATAAACTGCTTAGACCAGTCTTAAAAAGTTAGTCATCTAATTTATTTTCTTCAAGACTGGTCATAACTTTAAGTCAGTTACAAAAAGGTAGATTGGTCTAATGTGAATCCAAAAAGTAAGACTGATTACCCCTTGGCTAACTGCTAGCTGGTCAAACTAGTTTGTAAGTTACAGTCTTTACATTGTGTCTATGTTTACGCAACTGGCCCCTGATCATTGTTTAACAGGTTAAGAGGGCAACGTGACTAAACATCTGTTTCATTCACTGGAAAAGCTGTCATTCTTTGTATCTGCTTCGTATCTGGTACAGTGGGGTCCAAAAGTCAAATAAATAAATAAATACATTTTCTTCGTTTAAACCTGGAAATTAAAAAATGTATGCTATTTCAGATTCTGCACTAGACAACAAATTAAAGAAAATTTGTGACATTTATCGTGTGATCTCCTGAAATTAATTACATTTATGAAACTCAAATCATTATGCTGATAATATAATTTGTAATGAAGAATGTTGTTAAATTAGAATTTCATTGCATATAAAATGACTGACATTTGCAAATTTCTTCAAACATATGCACTGTCCTGCCTTTGTCAGGTGGACATGGATATTTGGTCCACTGAAGGAAAAATTGGTTTGTGAAAAAGAGATAAACAATGGGAGAGAAAAAATGTTGTAGCAATTCAAGAGGCATAATATGCAAGACAATGTGTGTACATATGTGTGTGTTTCATCCAAAGCTCTGGTACAGCTCATGAACAGCATAAAAACACACTCAACACCTTATATAGGCCAGATTCGCCTGCTGCTCCTATAACTCGTCGGCTGTATTACAGCAAATCATAAATTAGAGGGAAAATTTCAGTGATCCAGGAAAACAGGAGTCTAAGTCAGACTGCTCCGATTCTGTCACTACACCACACAGGTTAGCAAGAGCAACAGAGGGGTGCTCAGCCAAAGTGCTCACACCAGCTTCATCCGTCAGCAATATAATACCGGCTGCAGCCCCCACTCGCTAATAAATAACACACAAACACAAAACACACACACACACACCGACACCCTCAAAACTTATATGGATGACAGTGCTGGTTACCCTTAATGAGTAATTGATTTATCATGAATGAGTCATCAATATGTAATTAATAGAAGGGTAATGTGTTAAATGTTGGCTCTGTATGGTTCATAGGCAATGTTAAATCTAATTTTGTTCTTGAGTAAAACTTTCTGGGCAAACCAATTGGTCACCACTGAAAACACAGTACACTGTAAACATATTTGGGATAGGCTCTGTGGGCGTCTGATGAGTTGCTAGACAGAACAGCAGACAGACAGACAGATACATAGATATTTTGCTGTATTGCTCTGAGCAAATAATACTGTCCAGAGCAAGCTGGGGTCAGTGTTTACCCGTACGCGTTTGTGTGCACGTGTGTCTCTATTGATGGGTCAGCTGTGCTCCTGTGACAGCTTCCATCCTGTTTCCTTAACCTTCCTGGGCTGGCTCGGTGGCAACGCTGAGGATTAATCAATGCAATGGAAGTGACATTTAGGGCCAAATCAAATTAGGTGGAAATGAAGGCAAACGGCAGCACTGCATTAAGTGCCGCCTGTATTAACACACAGGTCAGACACACAGGACTCATCGCACACATGTTGGCTGCCCACCCATTTACAGGACCCTGTACTAGAGAATATACAATCACAATTAGACGCTCACTGACCCGGGACGCATACAGCACGATGACAAAGAATGAAATCTGCAGGAGAGATGGCAAACAAACACATGCATAAGAAACTGTCCTTATCATTTTTCATATAGGCTGTATTCACACACAGTACAAAATAAATACATATGAATATACATATATACATGCGTAAAAAAAGTTTTTAATATTAATAATAAAAGTACTTACTAACTTAAAAATCACAATAGTTTTTACATTAAATATTTAATTAGTTTTAACATTTAAAACATATTACAGTCAATAGAATATCAGAAAAAGAAAAAAAATACATTACTTCATAATTACGTAACATAACATTTTATGGGATATTGAATTTCCAGCAAAATAACTACATTGTGATATAGATGGTTACTGTATAAACTTACTTATAGTCTTAATGATTATAGATACTTACAGATTCTGGTCTTACTGCTCACCCTCTTAAATATAACCTTACTTTGTGCTCTACAGCAGGACTGACAACCATATTCGGCTGCTATAGTGTAACACTGAGCCCATAGATGTGACTGAACATCCTGTAAAACATGAGGGGGAAAAAAAGCAAAGGTGACTTTAAACAAGCACTGAGGAATTGCAGAATCGAGCATGTGTTCTCTTTCTCTCTCACACTGAGAGAACAAGAGATGTTCTCTTTTTCACACTGTTTTTCTTTGTCTCTCGCTTCAAAATCCACATGCAGGGCCAAAATACATGAAATATTCATAAAGCACATAAAAGAGTGCTATCAAACATTCTGATTGTTCAGTGTCTCTGTCTCATGGGCATAAAAAAAGATCACCGGGTCAGGTCAGACTCATAAAATAAATCACGTATGACGGGAAGAAAGCAGCCTGTAAACGTCTGACTCAATTTCAATTTGCCTGATTGAATACGGCCTGTCAGACCAAATACTGACACACCAAATGGGATTGAAAAAAAAATTTAACAGATGCTCCTAGTGGGCTACAAGAGAAAACTAACAAGTTGCATGAACAGAAGCAGAAGTAGTCTGAAAGTCCGGTTCAAGGGTACCAGACCCTCGGGTCCAAACTCGCGCTAAGGAAAGAGTGTCTCGCTTTGAAGGAATGCATGTCAAACTTCCTTCAGTGTCTCTCACTGCTAAAGAAATCCCACTGCATCCAATTGCAGAGAAACAGGAGGGTGTAGTGAGTGAAAGAGCAGAGATGTAGGTAAGCAAAGCTGCTGCAGATACATATGTCTGCATTCTAAGGTAACAAGAACTGCGCGTCCGACTTCGTACTGACAGCTGTCAGTGTACCCTGTCTCGGATTCTCGTTACACACACAAACACATGTGCGCGGCATGCCAATTAGAAGCCCAGTATGACCTGAGGAAGACTGATTAGATGCCTCATGTTTGCACCCTGAACGTCAGTTTGATCCAAACCCTACTTCTGAAGAGATAACACATCTGCCCCACTCACCTACGCAAACAACATCCATCAGTACATCTTTAGTTTGTACTAGTGGTCGACCATTGTGGGTTATTCAGTTTTGCTGATGTTGATACCTAGAGAACATGGTTGCCGATTGCATATACAGGTGCATCTCAATAAATTAGAATGTTGTGGAAAAGTTTATTTATTTCAGTAATTCAACTCAAATTGTGAAACTCTTTTTCATTATTTAATAAATTCAATGCACACAGACTGAAGTAGTTTAAGTCTTTGGTTCTTTTAATTGTGATTATTTTGGCTCACATTTAACAAAAACCCAAAAATCTCAACAAATTAGAATACTTCATAAGACCAATAAAATTTTTGTGAATTGTTGGCCTTCTGGAAAGTATGTTCATTTACTGTACATGTACTCAATACTTGGTAGGGCTCCTTTTGCTTTAACTACTGCCTCAATTCAGCGTGGCATGGAGGTGATCAGTTTGTGGCACTTCTGAGGTGATACGGAAGCCCAGGTTTCTTTGACAGTGGCCTTCAGCTCATCTGCATTTTCTGTCTCTTTTGTCTCTTGTTTCTCATTTTCCTCTTGACAATCCCCAAAGATTCTCTGTGGGGTTCAGGTCTGGTGAGTTTGCTTGCCAGTCAAGCACACCAACACCATGGGTCATTTAACCAACTTTTGGTTCTTTTTGGCAGTGTGGCCAGGTGCCAAATCCTCCTGGAAAATGAAATCAGCATCTCCATAAAACTTGTCAGCAGAAGGAAGCATGAAGTGATCCAAAATTTCTTGGTAAACGGGTGCAATGACGTTGGTTTTTTCAAAACACAGTGGACCAACACCAGCAGATGACATTGTACCCCATATCATCACAGACTGTGGAAACTTAACCATGGACTTCAAGCAACTTGGGCTATGAGCTTCTCCACCCTTCCTCCAGACTCTAGGACCTTGGTTTCCAAATGAAATACAAAACTTTCTCTCATCTGAAAAGAGGACTTTGGACCACTGGGCGACAGTACAGTTCTTCTTGTTTTTAGCCCAGGTAAGACGCCTCTGACGTTTGTCTGTGGTTCAGGAGTGGCTTAAAAAGAGGAATATGACAACTTTAGCCAAATTCCTTGACACGTCTGTGTGTGGTGGCTCTTGATGCCTTGACCCCAGCCTCAGTCCATTCCTTGTGAATTTCACTCAAATTCTTGAATCGATTTTGCTTGACAATCCTCATAAGGCTGCGTTTCTCTTGGTTGGTTGTGCATCTTTTCCTTCCACTCAACTTTCTGTTAACATGCTTGGATACAGCACTCTGTGAACAGCCAGCTTCTTTGGCACTGAATGTTTGTGCTTACCCTCCTTGTGAAGGGTGTCAAGATTGTCTTCTGGACAACTGTCAGAACAGCAGTCATCTCCATGATTGTGTAGCCTAGTGAAACAAACTGAGACCATTTTGAAGGCTCAGAAAACATTTGCAGGTGTTTTGAGTTGATTAACTAATTGGCATGTCACCATATTCTAATTTGTTGAGATAGTGAAATTGGTTTGGTTTTTGTTTAATGTGAGCCAATCATCACACTTAGAACCAAAGACTTAAAAACTACTTCATCCTGTGTGCTTTGAATTTATAAGTGTTATAATAGCTGTTTTGTTTGTACACTAGACACAATCCAATACTATAAACATCCCAGTTGGTGACAAGACAACGTTTAAAACTGAGAAGATCCCTCGAGCACAACCGGGGCAATTTAATTCACAGAGGGCTGAGTTCAATGACCACAATTGTCAGAAATAAATTCACTTTCTCAGGCAAAGAGCTCTTTTGTTCCACTCGAACAGTACAGAGGGCACCAGAGAAAATGCGTAAGATAAAGACTCTCTCATAATAGATAAGGTTCCTTTGACAGAAGCCTCAGAGAAGCAGATTCGCCCTTGGCCCAAACACCCTTTAATGAAAGCCTGTATTATGTCTGCATGAAGTCTCTTAAGGACAGAAGAGCAGGACTATAAGGAGCAGCAAGCCCCACAGGCATCACCTGAGGATGAGGTCACATCCACATTTACCCACAATCCCCAGCTGCAGGACACCGGGTGGGAGAGCAACGAGCAGTGGCCTTTCTGAAAACGACAGAACACGGGGCGGGCAGTTTGGGGGGCCGGGAACAATACAACAAAAGAGACAAAGAAAAAGGAAAAAGAGAAGGGTACAGGCAGACAAAAGTAAGAGCATTCATTAAAAGCTATCAGATTGTCTTCCTGTCCTATCAGCCAGCATCAAAACCATCTGCAATCTAGAGGGGAACTACAAAGTGGATCCCGGGGCCTACAGAAGTGAGGTTTTGATCAGACTAATTAAAAGCCATTTTGTTTAAAACAAACAGACACAACTCTAATTGGCTCTTTTCCATAAGAAAGGGAAGATGTTGAAAGTGAGAGAACGCACAGAGAAGATCAGAGAGACGCTCTCAGGCAGAGGGGCTTTCGCGCACACGCACACGCACACAAGCTTGATAAAGCCACAGACAAAGAACATGCACAAAACACACACGTATCAGCAAATACTTCCACGTATTGTATCAGTAGCAGTTAAAAGAATGTATGATCAAACTCTGTGAAATGGAATGGAACATTACGTGCTCCATAAGCTACAGAGAATTCCCTTACAGTGCAACACAAAGCCGAGCACATATTTATCAAGGGGTTTCACATTTCGACTGTATCAGAAAGCAAAGGCTTGATTCTATGCAGATTTTTTTGCGATATTAAAATACATCCTCCAATATATACAGCTTAATATGCAGATAATGGCTAGAAAAAGACAGTAGTAGGTTGATATCATAGCATTTCTCTGTGTGAACATTCCGACCAATCCTAACATAGCAACAATGGCAAAACTAATGGTGTGAGTTTGATCGGGAAAACCTGTTTTAATTTTTTTTGGTGACGCAAGTGGGACAGAATTTACACACAAAGTTTTAAAGGAAGGAGTATCTTTGGGTCAACAACAAATAGTAGTGTCCACAGTAAAGAAAAGGAAAACAAACAAACAAAAATAAAACAATTTTAAAACGTAGGTAAAAAAAAAAAACTTTAAAATATTTTGTACGACTTTATTTTACATTTATTCAAATATATTATTACATGTATTAATATATTTTACAAAAATACTATACTTTATAATACAATATATTCATATTACTACATGTATTATTTTTAATATAAAAATATGTTAATACTTTGTAATATTTATAATTATATTAATACAAAGATACTTCGAAGCTTTTACAAACTCATTAATTATTTTCTAAATAAATATATTAAAAATAACTGCATATCAAAAATAAATTAGTTTTAATTACTCACATAATTTTACGGTCTGAACTTAGAGAGGTCAAATTATCTAATTATTAAAGGGGTCATATGACGTTGCTAAAAAGAACATTATGTTGTGTATTTGGTGTAATGCAATTTGTTTATGCGGTTTAAAGTAAAAAAAACTTTATTTTCCACATAATGTACATTATTGGTGCTCCTCTATGCCCCACCTTTCTGAAATCATCGATTTTTACAAAGCTCATCGTTCTGAAAGCGAGATGTGCTCTGATTGGCCAGCTATCCAGAGCGTTTTGATTGGCCGATTACCTCAAGCGTGTGATGGAAATGTTTTACGCCCCTTACCATACTGTGATGCATGTCCCGGCGCGATGAGACAACACCAATAAAACCCATTACAAAGAGGCATTTGCTGCATCCAGTGGGGACATAATTACGGATTATAATGACATATACTCTTTTTACGCATTGCATCGCGCCGCATAAACATTAAAACCATGTCTGCATTTGTGATCGAGAAATGACAAACAACAAGCGCTACTCTACACTAGCTCAAAACTTGCGTTTGAATCGTCAGTGGCAAATTCTTTAAATATAAAAAACGTACTTACAGTCTGTGAGTCAGAAGCGCCAGACTGTCCTTGCAAAGTTGGAACTGCCCAACTTTATAGAAACAGCCTTTGTGCACAGACGTGTAGGCTACTCTACCAGGATCAGGAAACAGTCCTCCATAAATGAATTCCTGCGGGCTGAGAATGGCACGGGCCGGCGGATTCCGACGAAGGGCGTCCTCGGCTTGCGGCAACCACATGTGACGACCCCGTGCTAGACTCCGCTTCCACTTCTTCCACAGTAAGCTGATCCAGCGATGCACAGCGCAAAGTTGATGTATTTCCTCAGCAACCAGCACGGATCAGCTCCAGGCATGACGAAGCGGATATCGTCCTCTTTTGGAAGGCCAAACAAAGTAGTTTCGTTTTCACAACGAAACACACAGTGCCTTCACAACATGGTGGCGGCGGCAACAACAATACTACAGCGAGAATAAAAGTTACGCCTTCTTTATTTGCGTGAACATTTGGGCGGCGTTATGCAAATCTTCCCACATCATGACGTAGACATGTGGGGGCGTGTTAGAACAAGTCTTAACTTTTATAAAGAATATATCTTTGGGTTTGAGACTTTAGTCTTTGCAACTTCAGGGATCTTATCTATGCACGAACAGCTTGTAAGAGAGAAAGAGAAAGGAAAACTTGAAATCTCATCATATGACCCCTTTAAAAAATGTAATGACCTTATTGTATTATTTTAATGAGGGTGTTTTCTTCAGGACAATTGTATCATCTTGACATTACTGACTATCAAACTCAGGAAAAAAAATTCATAGGTATGTACTGCAATTTCATTTTTTCATTAAAAGATTAAATTAATAGATCATCTCATTGACCCCTTTTGCTATTGTTTTTGTATGCACTGGGTTCAGAGAGCAAAATGGTTACCAAACACTGTGCAAAGTGGGAACAGTGAGTCCTTTTGCACACTTGGAGGACTTTCGGGGTAAACTATAGGTCATCCTGTTACACTGACCTAAGACCAGTGCATAATCCGAATCAAGATGGAAAATATTTAACATCAACAGCAGCGATTGCCTCAGATCAGTGGTCATGAGATACTCGCTATCAGATCTGAACTCCAGCTCGACCGCTGCAACCGGCCAATGAGTATAGATCCGAAATGCTCTCTTGAGACCTGAACGATGGCATACACACTCACAGAAACACACACGCACAGAGCAAAATAAACAGTATGACCCTCATGGGCATGTGAAAAATAAGCAAGGTTTCACAAAATACGAAAGTAGGTCATTGATTTATTGAGTGCAAGATCCATAGTATTTGCCCCCCTTTCTCTGGTCTCCAATCTTCCCATAAAGTAGAAAGACAGGATCATAAAAGCGAGGAAAAAGTGACTTGCACGCAAAGAGATGACATTACATTAGCCACAGCTTCTCATATCCAAGTAACAATGTTCAGTTATCTATATGATAATGGAAGATGTCTGAAACCAAACAATATGAAGATGCACACAATCACGTGGACATAAAAGCCCAAAGCCTTGAGACTAAATCATGTGCACTGCAATCTGCTCAATAGATGCCTCACGACTTTGTTTGTTTGCTTGTTCTGGGTTGGAAGACAATAAACTCATCTCAACAAAGACAGCCATTCTCCTTTGTACGCTGGCTGAGACATCAGTTCATGGATTGTGAGATTCAGTCACATTGATATGTATATGGCCACATGGGAAGGACAATAACGGCCTCGATACAGTAAAAACAAAGTGTGTACTGAAGATACATATCTATATTTACCTACAGCCTCTATATGCAGATAGTTATGTGAAATCAACCTGGTATGTTGTTCTCTTGTCATCGCTGGAATTCAAAATCAACAATGGTGTTCTGGAATATGCGTTTTCATAAGAGAGAGAAAATCCAATTTTCATGCAACAAACACCTAATTGGAGTGGATTATTTGTGCCCTATTTGGCAGCGAGACAATAAATATAATGAATTTCTTTGCTTTTACAGTCTACATGTATCTTTGTCAAAAGTGTTAGGCCTGAGGCTTTTTAAGGTAGAAGTGTGGGAGGCAAATGCACACATTTCAAGACAAGAGAACATGGATAGAAGACTAAAATGAAGATAAAGACAACAAAAAAAAGAGGATAAGTGACAGGAGATAAAGATGAAGAGGTGGTAGACAAAAGACAGAGTGATGAAATATCAAACTTATTTGTACAACGTTTTCTCAAACTCTGCTTGTTTAAATTCATGAAATGGCATTTTCAACAAGGGTGAAAATTAATTTTATTCATCAAGAAAGTTGGCATTATAAAACAGGATGGAGCAAAGGTGTTGGAGAAGAGCGCTGGAAAATAAAGGGACTGTTGACTGCACTTGAAAAGGAACAACTGAGAGAAAGGTATTTCATTATGATGAAAAATGGATAGAAGGTAAACAAAGGTGCACAAAATATACATTTTATTCTTTGACAGCAAAGTCATTTATAATTTACCAAATAATTATTTCAGATAAATGCTGTTCTATAACATTGATAATAATAATACGAAATCTGTCTTGGGCACCAAATCAGCATATTAGAACTATTTCTGGAGGATCCTGTGACACTGAAAACTGGAGCAATTGTTGTGGAAAATTCAGCTTTGCAATCACAGAAATAAATTACATTTAAAAAATAAAATAATTTTAAATTGTAATAATATTTCACAATATTCGTGTTTTACCGTATTATTTACCAAATAAATGCAGCCTTGGTGAGCATAAGAGATTTATAAAAACATAAAAAAATGTATTTTAAATTGTGCATGCTCCTTTTCCCCTATTTTTCGATTTAGATATTTTTCGATTTCCCCTGTTTTTAGATAACTATTGCCTTGGCATATCAGCTAGAAATCTGATATATCAATGTATCCTTTCAAACCTTTCAGGATAAAGTGCACTGACGAATTGTGCACAATTTGACCTAGAATGTGTGAATGTAAATAGTGTCAAATGTTTTGATGTTGACAAACTCAACATCCATTTAAGACACATATCCACACAGAGCTGGAGAGAAGGGTTGGAGCGCAGGGTCAGACAGATCACAAAGCATTTTCCACTCACAGTGAACACAGAAACTTTTTCACCATGATCACAGTGGTGGATGCCACCAGCACTAGGGATCTAATCAGCAACATCCTCAACCATTCGTTGCAAACAGCGTCAAACCGTTCCTCCCTGTATCTTTATTCCTCTCCGCCCTGTCCGTGGCTTCCTTTCAGACTAGATTCAGGTCAACAGCAACAAACGCAGAGAGTGTCCTTTCATCAAGCATTGTTTGGCTTGTGTCTTTCACACTAGGGAAACACAATCAGCGGGTAAGAAGAAAGACAAGGGAGACGGAGAGAGACCATAAAGGGAGCTGATTTTTCTCTTGGCTCATAAAATGTATCATTAATCCAATTTTTACATGGGCCCTTAAATTTGGCTCAACAGGGGAGGGGGAAAAAACTGGATTGAGCAAATTAATGAGGTAAACGTAATGATCTGAGATGATCAAAGGCAATCGGTGTTGAGCAAGTTACAGGCCACCAATTAGGAAAATAAGCCCAGGAACGGACTTAAATATGCACCACGGCAAACAATGAAAGACAGGGTCGGCAGGAACGCACTAATTTCCCTAAACGCAATAGTTGAGTTATGCAGCAAGATGACTCCGAGTGTGGTGGTTAAGGACAGAGATTAGAGGAGGAACGCAGAAACCTTGAAATCCCACAAGACCACAAGAACAATCGGTTTTGAAAAGGCACAATGTGATGAGCCGCTATTCAGCTAACTCTTTTGAGCGAATGCTCGAGTGTTGCAAATCTGACACCACAAAACGGGAGGTGAAATAAATAAACAAATAGATCAATTAAGTTAAAGTCTTTGTGAAATTTTAAAAATGTTCCTGGCCTTTGTGATGAAGAGCATCAACTCTTGACTTGCATTCGGGAACACTTGCTTGTTGCTTTCAAATGACAAATGCTCGTCATTATTATTCAGTGTGATAGAAGCGTGCCCTCTCATTTATTCTTGATTGATCAAAGTGTCAAGGCAACCCAGCCCTCACACTTTCACTTTCAACAGAGGACTTGTCAAGTGTTTCTGCGTGATAGAGGAGCACTGTCACCAAACTGTCCACAGCAAACATTTTAACAGAAGCTAGCTTTCATCCTCTACCACGTACAGATTCACACAGAGCTTGGAGTTTACTATTGATGACCAATCAAGTGATAAACAGTCTCACATAGATTAAAGGGCATAAGGTCTGGTCCACATTACGGTTTATTCTGGCCATTCGCTTAGACAGGAAGAGACCATCTGACTGACATGTAAAGCAACCAACTCAAACCAGTTTGATTTGTGTGCCACTTAGGCGCAGGTTTATCTGAAATAGAAAACACAAATAAAACAATCACAGAAATGACTAAACATAAAAAAATTATGTATATCCTCAAACAATTTCACAGAAATGACAAAACATAAGTTTCTGAGAAAGTAGGTGTCATTCATTAATAACTGATAATTGTGTTTTTTTTTTAACAGTACAGTATGTGGGCAGAAAAGGTTCTCACTTTCTTCAGGATTCAAAACATGCGTACATGAAAGAAAAAAAAAACACCTTACATCATTTTTGTTACTCTTAAATTGAGACTTATTGTAAGGTCACTTACCTATTCAAGTTTCTAATAATAATAATAATAATAATAGACAGAAAAATCCGTCTTAACACATTTCATGTTTCTAAGGCGAGCAGGAGTCTGTCTATTATTCTATTATTATTACTTTGAAACAACTTTTTAAGTTGCCCACTAGTCAGAGTTTTAAAAAGAAAAACTACATTAAGCTGTGTCAAAAGGGATAAGTTGGATCACTGGACAAAATTCAAGAAATGAATACTTTTATTCATCAAATACGCATTAAACTGATCAAAAGTGACAATAAAAACATTTATAACATTACAACTTCGGTTAACACTTTAGTATAGGGACCAATTATCACTATTAACTAGTTGCTTATTAGCATGCCCCTTATTAACATATTGGCTGTGTAACGATTCAGCTCATGGGAAATATGAATAATTTACCATAACTAGTTATAATTAACTATTTTATTTTAGATCCGCTGTAGATATTTACCTGACCTCTCAGGGTCAACTGTCTTGGCAATTCTAAGAACGTTAATTTCCTGGTTAAGGGAAATAACTTCCTTACTGTACAATTCTACAAAAGCTTGTAGCATAAATCTGCATGATTAAGTGACTCAGTTATGAGCAAACAATGAACCACGTCAAGTGTGATACAAGTATGGTTTTATTAACCACATAAACACTTAAACTAGTCTAACATACACATACACACACACACAAGCATACAGTTGGTATAGAAAGGTTAAGCTAACTCAGTAAAGAGAAGAGACATAAGGAATGAAATTTATGGATCCATTTGCATATTCAGCAGATCTACACCTGAGGGAAACGTCAGATTCTTAGTTCAAACACACCTTGGTAAAAAGGTGCAACTGATACCTAATATATCAATTAATAAGACTAAGTTTGATACTTGCAAGTCTCGTATGTCTGAAAGAGATTCCTGATGCAATCTAAAGGCCCAAGATCTTGCTGAAGTTGGATGATGAGAAAGAACCAGTTTGCGTCAAAGTAACTTGAAGAATGGAAAGGTCGAGGCCGGAAGATGGCACGAGCTTTAGGGTTTCCGGGTGCGTTCTCTCACATCTCTCAGAATTAAAACAAACACCGACTCGCGGGGTCCTGGTGTGGGCCTTTAAAGGTCGAGAAGGGCGGTCACGCTCTCCAAGGTGGCTAGTCCAATGCGAGATACAGGAATTCCAAGGGGAGGTGGCAGGGCTGGAGAGCTTTAGACCCGTTGGTCTCTGAAGCACGGTAATTTGCAAATGACTTGAGTTGAATTACTAAAGAGTTCAGGACACAATTATATTCCTATGTACCAACCTAAATCTACACGCTTGTTTAGCAAGGCAAGGCAAGTTTATTTGTATAGCACATTCATACACAATGGTAATTCAAAGTGCTTTACATAATAAAAAAAAGTATCACAACAATAAAACAAGGAATTTAAAAACTTTGAAAATTATTAAAAAACAAAAAAAAAAAATGGATTTAAGAGGTTTAAAATGAATTTAAGAAAGCGATTATACATCAAATATAGTGCAATCAGTTCGGACATCGCACAGTGCTCATTCACTAAATGCACAGCTAACAGATGAGTTTTGAGTCTGCCTTTAAATGTGACTAATGTTTTAGCACATCTGATCGCTTCTGGAAGCTGATTCCAACTGCGGGTGGCATAATAATAAAAGCAGATTTCCCTTGTTTTGTGTGAACCTTGGTATTTCTAACTGACTCGATCTTAATGATCTGAGTGGTCTGTTAGGTTTATATTCAGTGAGCATATCTGCTATATATTTAGGTCCTAGGACATTGAGTGATTTATAAACGAGTAAAAGTACTTTAAATATAACTGGAAGCCAGTGTAATGACCTGAGGACTGGTGTAATATGCTCAGATTTTCTGGTTATAGTCAGAATTCTGGCAGCAGCGTTCTGGATGAGCTGCAGCTATCTAACGGTCTTCTTGGGAAGGCCGGTGAGGAAAACATTACAATAGTCCACCCTGCTGGTGAAAAAGGCATGAACAAGTTTATCCAAGTCTTGACTGGAAACAAAACCTCTAATTCTTGCAATGTTTTAGAGATGATAGTATGCTGATTTAGTTAAAGCTTTGACATGACTACTGAAACTAAAATCTGTCTCCAGAATCACACCAAGATCCCTGACTTGATTTTTAGTTGTCAAATCCCTAAAGTCAAGGTATGCATTCACCTTAAGAACATCAACTTTGTTTCCAAATGCAATGACTTCGGTTTTTCTTTGTTTAACTGAAGAAAGTTCTCGCACAGCCAACTGTTAATTTCATCAATGCATTGGCAGGGGGAGTCAATGGGGCTGTAGTCATTTGGAGATAAGGCTGGGTAAATCTGGGTATCATCAGCATAGATGTGATAGGAAATTTGGTTCTTTCTCATTATTTGACATATACAGGCTAAACAAGAGCGGTGCAAGAATTGAGCCTTGTGGGACGCCGCATGTCATGGACGTCCACTTAGACTTATGATCTCCTATACTCACATAATAACCTCTCCCTTTTTTAGTTTTTTAAGTATGACCTGAACCATTTAATTACCAAGCCAGAAAGCCCGACCAAGTTTTCCAGTCTCTCTAGGAGTATGTTATGATCGACAGTATCAAACACAGCACTAAGATCTAGTAGCACCAACACTGATATTTTGCCAGAATCAGAAATAAAGCAAATATCATTTATTATCTTAATAATTGCTGTCTCTGTGTTGTGATGCGGTCGGAAACCAGATTGAAAATTGTCCAGGTATCCATTTGAGTTTCAGTATTTGTTCAGTGATTAAAGAATACCTTTTCAATAATCTTTCCTATAAAAACGAAGATTTGATATTGGTCTATAGCTGCTCAATATGGTGTTATCAAGATTGCTCTTTTCAGAAGGGGTTTAACAACTGCAGTTTTCAGGGAGTTTGGAAAGTCCCAGAAAGAAGTGAGGCGTTCAACACTTCTAAGAGATCTGCTTCCAAACAGTTAAGAACCCTTTTGAAAAAATATGTGGGAAGTGAGTCAAGATAGCAGGTTGACTATTTAATGTGCTGTACTATTTCTTCCAAAATCTTGCTATCAATTTCTTCAAAAGCAGAAATAGTATCTTCTTTTTGATATTGTGGACGAATATGTCTAACCTCTGCATAACTTGGGGATGTGCTAATCGCCTTCCTGATATTATTGATCTTCTAAGAAAAGAAGGAAGCAAACTCATTGCATTTGCTGTCGGAGAGCATTTCACTGGCAATCTTATTTGGGGGGTTTGTCAGTCTCTCAACAGTAGAAAAAATAGTGCGAGTGTTGTTTAAGTTACTGTATATAAGGTTTGAGAAGAATGACTGTCTAGCATTGCCTAGTTCCACATTGAAAGTACGAAGGCTGTCTTGAATCTGCTATTTAGTGTATTTCGGTTTAGATCATCCGAATACGAATTCATATTCTAAACATGGTAGGGTTATATATACAGTGGGTACGGAAAGTATTCAGGACCCCCTTAAATTTTTCACTCTTTGATATATAGCAGCCATTTGCTAAAATCATTAATCAAGTTAATTTTTTTCCTCATTAATGTAAACACAACACCCCATATTGACAGAAAAACACAGAATTTGTTGACATTTTTGCAGATTTATAAAAAAAAAACGCAATATCACAGGGTCCTAAGTATTCAGACCCTTTTGCTCAGTATTTAGTAGAAGCACCCTTTTGATCTAATACAGCTATGAGTCTTTTTGGGAAAGATTCAACAAGTTTTTCACACCTGGATTTTGGGATCCTCTGCCATTCCTCCCTGCAGATCCTCTCCAGTTCTGTCAGGATTGATGGTAAACGTTGGTGGACAGCCATTTTTAGGTCTCTAGAGATGCTCAGTTGGGTTTAAGTCAGGGCTCTGGCTGGGCCGTTCAAGAACAGTCACAGATTTGTTGTGAAGCCACTCCTTCGTTATTTAGCTGTGTGCTTAGGGTATGGTCTTGTTGGAAGGTAAACCTTCGGCCCAGTCTGAGGTCATGAGCACTCTAGAGAAGGTTTTCGTCCAGGATATCCCAGTACTTGGCCACATTAATCTTTCCCTCGATTGCAACCAGTCGCCTGTCCCTGCAGCTGAAAAACACCCCTACAGCATGATTCTGCCACCACCATGCTTCACTTTTGGGTCTGTATTGGACAGGTGATGAGCAGTGACTGGTTTTCTCCACACATACTGCTTATAATTAAGGCCAAAAAGTTCTATCTTGGTCTATTCAGACCAGAGAATCTTATTTCTCACAATCTTGGAGTCCTTCAGGTGTTTTTTAGCAAAACTCCATGCGGGCTTTCATGTGTTTGCACTGAGGAGAGGCTTCCGTCGGACCACTCTACCATAAAGCCCCGACTGGTGGAGGGCTGCAGGGATGGTTGACTTTCTACAACTTTCTACAACTTTCTCCCATCTCCCGACTTCATCTCTGGAGCTCAGCCACAGTGATTTTGGGTTCTTCTTTACCTCTCTCACCAAGGATCTTCTCCCCCGATAGCGCTTCAGTTTGGCCGGACGGCCAGCTCTAGGAAGGGTTCGGGTCATCCCAAACGTCTTCCATTTAAAGATTACGGAGGCCACTGTGCTCTTAGGAACCTTAAGTGCAGCAGAATTTTTTTTTTGTAACCTCGGCCAGATCTGTGCCTTGCCACAATTATGTCTCTGAGCTCATCAGGCAGTTCCTTTGACCTCATGATACTCATTTGCTCTGACATGCACTGTGAACTGTAAGGTCTTATATAGACAGGTGTGTGGCTTTCCTAATCAAAAAAAAAAATCAGTATAATCAAACACAGCTGGAATCAAATGAAGGTGTAGAACCATCTAAAAGATGATCAGAAAAAATGGACAGCACCTGAGTTAAATATAATAGTGTCACAGCAAAGGGTCTGAATACATAGGACCATGTGATATTTCAGTTTTTCGTTTTTAATAAATCTGCAAAAATGTCACCAATTCTGTGTTTTTCTGTCAATATGGAGTGCTGTGTGTACATTAATGTGGAAAAAAAATTTACTTAAATGATTTAGCAAATGGCTGCAATATAACAAAAAAATTTAAGGGGGTCTGAATACTTACCGTACCCACTGTATGTAAGATGACAGGAAGGAATGTTTCGATCATAAGCCTGCATAAACAGAATAAAATCTCAAAGACAACATACACAATGACAATAATATACACAATGACCTGAAGGATCACGTGTGTTCATTCAAAGAAAGGTTTTCATATTAATTAATTAGAGAAGAGTCCATTTTTACTGTGCATTGTGGATTTCCTATGGAACATGCAGTGATTTTCCCTGCTCACATTCCATGAGGTCATAAAAGTATCTTGTGTCAGGGTTGCCATGGTTTGGTGTCATTGCAGACATCCTGGCATCCAGTTTATGGGGTGAGGGGACTGTGGCGATTGGAATCTAATGAAGAACTGATTTGTTAAATCAAATGAAAAATTGTGTGTTTGATTGGTCCAGACGCTACAGCTGTTTATTAGTACTTATAAAGCATTTATTCTGCATGACCATATTATACATGTCTAACCGTACCCAATACCTAAACTTAACAACTACATTACTAACTATTAATAAGCAGCAAATGAGGAGTTTATTGAGCCAAAAGTCATAGTTAATAGTTAGTTAATAGAGAGAATTGGACCTTAAAATAAAGTGTGACTACAGATTCTATTTCTATATCATGTGTCACTGAAGAGTTGAGTAATGGCTGCTGAGAATTCAGCTTTGCCAGCACAGGAATAAATTACATTTTATTATACTAAAATATGAAAATTTTATTTTAAATAAATGCAAAATACAAACTTTTGCTGCACATTATTCACATTTTCACTTTCACAGACGGATATATTAAAGGGGTGACACCCACTGACACACTGTGGCCCACAGTTTATCCTAAATTTAGAAGAAAAAGCAAATAGCCTAAAAAAGGTGCAAACTTACTGGTGAATCATTAAAGGGGGAATATGATGCGATTTCAATTTTTTCTTTCTTTGGAGTGTTACAAGCTCTTGTGCATAAAGAAGATCTGTAAAGTTAAAAAGACTAAAGTTTCAAATCCAAAGAGATATTCTTTATAAAAGTTAAGAGTCAACCACGCCTACCTAAAATGGCTCGTTCTAACACACCCCCACATGTCTACGTCACTGTGTGGGAAGATTTGCATAACGCCGCCCAAATGTTGGCCTTCCAAAAGAGAAAATCTGCTTCGTCATGCCTGGAGCTGATCGGTGCTGGTCGTTGAGGAAATGCATCAACTTCACCGGCTGTTCTGACTCACAGACTGTAAGTACGTTTTTATATATTTAAAGGATTTGCCACTGACGATTCAAACATGAGTTTTTTGGGCAGTGTAGAATAGCACTTGCAGTTTGTCATTTCTCTGATCACAAATACAGACATGGTTTTATGTTACGCTCCGGCCGGACAGGGCATCACAATATGGTAAGGGGCGTAACATTTCCGTCACACGCTTGAGGTATTTGGCCAATCACAACGCACTGGATAGCTGGCCAATCAGAGCACACATCGCTTTTCAGACCGATGAGCTTTGTAAAAATGTACGCGTTTCAGAAAGGCAGGGCATAGAGGAGAAACAATAATGTACAGTATGTGAAAAATGTGTTTTTTGAACCTTAAACCGCATAAACACATTTCATTACACCAAATAATGTTCTTTTTACCAACATCATATGACCCCTTTAAAACCTCTCAACAAGGTTTTTTTAATGAACAAATCCCTCCGGACACAAGGTTAGTGAAAGAGACTCAAACTCGTCATAATAATAATACAAAAAAAAAAAGTTCATTGAACATATTCAATGAACAGCTTTCTGGATATTTGCATGTCCCAGAATAGCTAATTTATTCAGAAGTTCAGAGAGAGGGCAGGGGAGGGGGGCATGAAGCTGACCTGCCACACAACTGGAACTGCCAGGAATGATCCTCAGATCCCATCCAACTAAACTCAAACACTGGACCCCACTAGAAAGAGTTCAGCAAGCGCTTAGAACCAATAAGCACAAAGCACAGATGCACTCGTATCCAATCAGAGACCCGTACGAGCCCCGAACTGGGGCAGGGAGCGAGAGCATCATGGGTCGCGTGCAGCTGTGCGGATGTCCGGCCCAAAGCCACCAGAGTGACGGCCTGAACACATGGTCAGTGCTTCACTGCTGGGCTGCCTACACAATCTGAGGCCAGAAACTCAGTTAATTTGTTCTCACTGAGTTTTTTTTTCTTTTTTCACCCCTCATGATAATGACGACCTGTCCCAAATTCTGTGATTATGAGAAGAATCACATCAGTTGTATGTCAAAACACAATCACAATGCACTTGGCAGACGGCTCTCCAGAGGAGAGCAGCAGGGAGAGATATCTCGCAATTTGCCAACAATTGAATATTTTATGGTTTCGTAAAGAAACTTGGTGTCTTTCATCCATTCTAATCCTGACCTTAAAATTTGGGTATTTTGGTTCCCAATCTATTTCTACTGTTCTATAAGCCAGTTTCTGCATGGTTAAGTAGAGACAATGTTAAGACAAGCCTTTTAAGCCCATTAGCCTTATAATTCATATGTCTTGGCAAATGCTATTCAGTGTAGTCCAAGATCTGCTAGCACTATCTTCCTGCTGGCTTACTGGAGTGGGAGAGAGAGGGAAAGAGAGTAAGTAAGAGAGGTGGGAGGAAGTGCACGCTTTTCGCTCATGCTGAAGAGAGAGAGAAAAAAAGGGAGAGAGAAATGAAAAAGGAAAAGTATGCTCTAGCAGGCTGTCACATGTTGAAGAATTTGTATCCTGTCCTGTGATCAACACACAGTTCAAACGGACAACAGAGGAGATGCGGTGGGTGAAAAGGATTCTGATCTATTCTTCTGTTCCTGAGTGTCAACATCCTTTTAAAGGGACAGTTCACCCCAAACAAAAATTCCGACATAATTTACTCACCCTCATGTTGTTCTAAATCTATGTGACACAAAAGGAAATATTTTTCAACAATGCTATCAAATGACTTCAGAAAACAAGTCACTTTTATGGGTTATTCACACATAAAAACTTAAGGCATGAGGCAGTGGACCTAAAGAAATACAAGGTCTAGAGACGGTTTGACCTTTTTTTGTAACCTAAAGGCTGTGTTTTTAGAATGACATGAGTTTGTGAGACACTGAAAAAGATGCAATCGCAGCAGTCAAACAAGTTTTCAGTACCCATTAAAATGGCATGGAAAAGAGCAGCTGGCACGTTCTTCAAAACTTCTCTTTTTGAGTTTTACATGCGGTTTGAAACTAAGTGACGGTGAGTGATTGAAAAAACAAAACAGAAAATGAAGTCCTGGCTCTCAGAAATTCCCCCTAGGAAGCACTCAAAAACTTTTCTTGTTCGATCTGCTTTCCTTTTCATTATTGAGTTATACTCAGTCAAACAGCCATGATTTTTTTTTGAGCGTCAGTTCAGATGTGGCCTTAGGGATAAAGGACCATACCTGGTCTATAATACTGTCGTGCCTGAGTGATGTATTCACAGAACCGGTTAAGTGATAATCTGAAGAGCAATGTGAATTTATCTATCTGAATGACGGGAGCAAATGAGTGAGAGAGAAAGAGAGAGAGAGAGAGAGAGAGAGAGAGAGAGAGAGAGAGAGAGAGAGAGGAGGGAAGAGAGAGAGAGTGCATTCACAGTGATTTTTCTCTCCCTCCCTCCCTGCAATCGGAAACCAATCCCTGATACTGCATGGAGATATGGAGAAACTCTGCGACTAACACAGCCTAAAATAACTATTACAGCATGATATTTTCAATGAGTGGTTTTTTCAATGGGAGTTTCTATTTGAATTCTGGTTTTAAAACCAGCAACATCCAAGATCTAATGTCTGGTTATGTACTTAGAGAAGAATTCATTCAGAACAAAGTCAATGGGTTTTAAATGAAGAAACAAATTCTCTTAAAAGAGACTCTTACAAGTGCCTGAGAGAGGAGAAAAATTAGGGGGAAAAGACTCATTATGCAAATTATGACAGAATTATGAGGCAAAGCTTTGTGGGTAATAGCCAAAACTCACTCCATGTACAGTATTAATAAAGGTTTGCCAAAAAAGGAACAGCCTCGGTGCATTCAACAACACCCCACTAAAAAGAAAAACTGAATTCATTGACAAAACCACAAATATCATTGTGGATTTCCATCAGAATTCTAAGGAACTTTTTTGCTTGTTGAGCCCTTGTCTTCCTATTACATTACATTTCATTCCTATAATAAATTATAGAAATCATACCAGTTGATTATCTGACTACTTTATCACAACGTTTATGAATTTGTGAACACTGAAATCAATCACCAACGTATTAGAGCCAACACAGTAATATATTACTTACTCAAGCAAATTACTCCTCTCCTCTCAACACAAGACAGCGTTAATTTTTCATTCGATTTATGTGTGAACAGCTGGATTTTATGATGGGAGTTCACTGCGATCTGTTTTACACCATTAAAATATTTAAAAATCATACCTTTTATGTTCAAGTCAAATTTGTAAGTGCAAAAAAAACTGTACATAGAAAGATAGATTGTACAGTACATGCCTAAAATTATAAAATGATGATGGGTGTAACAATTTTGAACATGCACATCTCAAATTCCTATTTCGAGAGATTTCATAAAGTTTAATTTTATAAGTCAAGTAACATTCACATTTTATTTAAATGTCATAGAGCCTTTTATGTTCAAATCATGTTTCCCCAAATTGATTAACTGATTTTCAAACCAACAATTCAGAGATGCTTTTGCTAATATAATAGTTTTCCTATACTAATTAACAGGATAAACATTAACTTATTTTTCCAAATAAGCCACTTTTTTTTAACACTATGAGAATACATAACTTATAAGTGCTTATCAACTGACCATTGCACATCTGTCTTCTGTTCATATTAGGTAGTTTAATTTTTCAACAGAGCAATACAGTTTTTTATTGTGTCCTATAACTATATTTTAGAATTACAACATTACAAATGTATTATTGTTTTAGTTTAATTGAGCGTTTATTCTACTTTATATTGTTTCCAAAATAATGAATAGCCTGTGGGCTTGCAGAAAACATTTCACTAACTCTTCAAAGTGACAAAGCTGAATTTGGAGGAAAAGCATCAAGTATATAGCTTAATAAATGCACGTGTGCACATATAGCCAAATGTAGCTAAATGAAAAGGAATCAATTCTGAGCTGATGAGAATGGTATAACTGACTGCTTATGGGTTGAGATCTGCTGCGGTTTGAGGCAGGACTCAGGAGTGATCGAGTCGCTGATGAATAGAGAGAAACGCGCTCTAATCCCAGATGGATTATTATGATTATGGCAAGGGGAAAGATCGCGGAGCCCGTTAACGTCGCTCAACAACAGGCAGTCACGCGAGCCGCGGCTCCGAGCGTGCTCATACCGACCACCTAAACACAAGCACATATCACAAGTTTAAAGTTCAATGCGGTCTCAATTCACTCACCTAATGCTTTGTACGGCTTCGTCCACGTGTCTCGAAGGAAAACGACCCTCCGGGAAAGGTGAACAGGGTCGGGATGTTTTATTTGGGTTGATTTGCGCTGGTCTCTCAAGGACGAGGTGAAATCACGGGGCTGGTCACACAAACAACAACGCCAGAGCAAATTACAAAAGGCAAAGACTTGGGGGAGGAGAAGTCCATTTGTTTCGTGTTCTAAACAACAGGCTCTCAGCCAAGAGTGGTTACCTTAGCGCCGATACTCGGTTGAGCAAAGCAAATGTGTCAAAACTGGACCATTTAAATCCAACACACTGTGCTTGGCTAAAGCGCTACATGCAGTTCAAAGCAGTTACCTGAGGCGCATCGCGAGTTACAGGCGACACGACATTTAAGAGCTTTCAGAATATCATTCTCGTAACGAGTTTCTCGTTCAGGTAATGTCAGATATTTCCGTCTAAACGTAGGCTGTAAGTCATATCCCGCACTCGAAGACTGCATTTGGGATGTCTAAATATGAGTGCGCGTGTAGGTCAGTTTTGACACACTTTGTTATTCAATCACAGATGTCCTCAGCCGCTCTTGAACGCCTCTTTACCGGGGGTCTAATCAGCGCGAGCCCCTCCAGGTGCCTTATATTAAGGCGCATGTGCAGCGCGAGCGCTTTAAAAAGGTCAATAACCGTCATGTCATATTCTCTCGCGTGCGACAGTGGCTTGGCTACGCGTGAATCTCTGTAATACTGGCTGAAATTACTGTCGGGAAATGGGGAAATGCTTTATACCTGTGTGCAGGTGGCGCAGGGGTGCGCACAGGTGTTCACCGCGCGCCCGCATGAGCTCGTGGCAGTTTCCCACACGCGCCCTGTGTGTTTGAATTCACCTGTGAGCATCTCTACTACACAACAGGCTTGTGTATGCACATATTTTCAGCTGTACTTCAAATGTGTTTATTTAAATATTCAGGTATTTATATTTATAATTACTGATACTAATTTATTTAATAGTAGGCTGAAGTATTCATAACAGTTTACCGGCTCAATTTAAAAGGAACCACATCATAATAGCTATTTTCAGAATGAGCCATGAACTCAGAGACAAGGCATTCGCTTTGATTCCTAAAATGAAATTTGCTGCCGGTTTGATTTCATCTATCCAAAACAAACACCCGTGGATTATTTAATAAGGTCTGCGTTTAATGCAATTTATTATTTGAGTGAAACATCACATTTCATAGAGCTTTTGCTCAGGTTTATTCAGTGATTAAAAATGATACATTTTTTACTTCATTCTCTCATTTGAGGAATTAACAATGGGATCTTCGCCCGTAATTACCTACACGAGTATGTCAATTAGACGCGTACAAGTCTGTTTAAAGTAAGCAGCAATGGTGTGAATAGTTTTTTCACGCATACAGTAATAAATACATCATATAAGGAAATATATCAGTCAATTACTATTTGTCAGACAATTATAACTCTTGTTATTTCATTGTTAATACAGACGTTTGCTGTAATTGAGAGACCCTCTTTGAAAACAAATCACCCTCAAATTCTTTAAATAGTGAACTTGAACCCTAAGAACTGAAAAGGCATTGATGGTATTGTCCCATGTTGTTAGACGATCAGGAAAGTCAAGGTTTAAAAATGAAAGCAAACATAGCTGGGGTATTTTCGTTATGCTGTGGGTTTTTACAAAACAAGAACGAGGCTAGCCTGCTTCTAGGCAAATTAGTCAAGAGCAGTTATTTAAGGTGAAAACAGCACAAGTCAAATAGGAAAAGCTCAACGTTTACAGGTTAAATTATAGCAGAATATTAAAAAAACCTAATGCTTAATCTTTACAAAGTAGTCATTTATAGCATTTTGAATTTTGTCTGCACCGTTAATAAGCCATATCTAATCTGCTGCATATTATATTTTATGATACATTCATGTGTATTTATAACATAACATGTAAGAAAATGTAGGTACAGCATGTAAATCACATTGAGCGGCTTGAGGATATTTTTTACACAGAATCCAGTGCTCAGAAATAGTCATAACTGACCTCTAGCGGTGGATACGTTTTATTGCAGGCAGGTAGTGAATTGTTCATTGACAGTCAAACTGTAGGACTCTCTCTCTCTCTCTCTCTCATGCACAGTCATGTATAGTTCATTGCAACGTCGGAAACACGGATCCGTCTTTTCTATTCCAAGCAAAAGAATGAAGGAAACGGTTTTAAAAGACACGCAAATTATGCATCCTGCGTCCTGTTCAAGCTGAACCATATCAGCGCTTTCCATCCGAGAAACTGCCCAGAACTAATCCTTCAATTTCTTGCAGTCAGTGACGCCCTCAAATAACTGTTTGGATTCATTTTACTCTCTCATGTGACAGGCTGTAACAAACCTGCTATCTGACCTTACATAAAACCATCTACTGTTATTTCAAATAAATAAATAATTTATAAATTTAACAAAAAATAAAGCATGACGTTATGTAAAAAACTAGAAAATACGTCAAACAAAATAAAATAAAAAAGCATATGAATAATAAAAGTATGATCTGAAATGTTTAGAGAAAAAAATATATGTTCTACCGTTTTATGTAGGTCTATTAATGCACACTAAGTTCTCACTCTCAGAAAAATAAATAAAAACGGATACAAAAGCTGTCACTAGGGAAGAACCCTTTCAGAAGGTACTAACATGCACCCTTTAGATGTAAATAAGGTACAAAAGGTACCGCTCCAGTGACAGCTGTTGTTTTTTTTCTGAGAGTGAGGCCTATATGAATATATAACTATTGATAAAAGTGATAAATGTGAGCCTTATACAAAAATAGCATATTAGTTATTTTAATTAAAAAAATAATGTTAAAAATTACTCAAGAAGAAACTAATGTTAACTGGTTAACTCAACTACCTTACCATATTCAGTTACAATATATTATAAAATAATATACTGTGGGGGGGGAGACAAAAGTAAAAAATAATGAATGAGCTTAAATTTTTAAAAGAAAATGTGCATTTAACAGGGCAATGTGTATACTTGTACAGTAAAATATTGCTCAAATGAAGTACGAGTAAAAATGATGAATTGCCTAATTCATTATCAGTGGTTACATTACAGTAATAGCTCAAATAGGTTGGTACATTAACGTGACATATAGAGTCATCAAAATGTCACCCTGTAATGCTTGTAACATTTTTTTAGTGTGAAGTTCTGGCAATAATAGCTGCCAAATATTTACTATAAACAAAAACAAAAAATGTAATTGTAAGCATTGTACAGTAAATGTTACATTGTAGGTGATCAATTCATGAAATTCCAGCTGTCATTAAATCCATTTGATGATATTTTCCATAATAAATCTGCTCATGGAGTAACTGAATGGCTTTATTATAATTAAACAACCATCCCAGCTCAAAGGTTTCTCCTAGTAAGTGAATTCAGGAAATGAACAATATTTGTCTCACATTGTTATAAATGCCCTTGCTGCAATGTTCATTTTGGGGGTTCATTATTGGATTCTCTATATTATTTGTTGTGGTTTAAAGTCTTGCGAGTTTTGGGACCCCCCTTTGTCTTCACAGAAGATAAGATGGGAATTTGGTAATATTCCAGTCTGCTTTTCTTCTATATCTAAATAGCCTATCTGTGTTATAGGCACAGTGATTAATGCTGAAGGGATTTAGAGAGGAGGATACAAATGCAGACAGTCTCTCATCAGCCCATATCAAACAGCCTGGGAGATGTTTAATATATGGGTGTATTTGGTCTCCAGCTTACAGCTGTCTGCTTAAAGCTTTATTACTAAAGAATTATTTGCAGGGGGGAGAAAGCATCTCTTGATAGAGTGAATGACTAATAACTAAAGCTGACAGCGAGCGCAAAAACGTGCTTTCACACGCACTCGCGAGCGCACACACAGGGCAAGTGACAAGACCACTCTGTGTGCACAACAGAGAAGTCAAAATGTGACATTCTTGCTAGCGGTGGGATAAAACTCAATCAACCTAAACTGTCTTCCCTCAGACAAAATTACACACTCACACATGCAACACACACAAGCATATGCAAACTTAATGATCCCACACGAACCGAGCCACAAAAATCCCACATTTTCTCATGCAGTGTCCGATATTTAGCCACGACTGTCATTAATGGCTTAGAAATGAACTATTAATGCTGTGCGAAAAGCGAATGCCACCACTAAAACGATACCTCACCTCTCCAGGTAAAACAGCAGCCCCACAACCCTGTGTGCTGCATTAGGGAGCAGCAGAGACAGAGAGACAGATTGTGTGAGAGTTTGTCCATCCCCATAAGCATCAAGCAGCAGCTGCCCTGTGGTACATGAAAGAGGGACTTGGAGGGGTGGTGTATGGGGGGTGGGGTTTACAGTCACAGAGAAACACACTCATCTCTAGCATCCAGTCCTATTGTGAATAATGTGAATAATAATAATTTTAAATAGAATAAACTTGTTTTATTACAACTATTCTTATGCTAGTGAAAATGCTTCTTTTAAATGTGCAAAAAAAAAAACATACGTGTTTTGTTTTATTCTAAATAACAACAATTATAATGTCCTAAAATTCTGAGTGCTAGTAGAAATGCAAAATAAACTTTTTTTTTATAAAAACAAAGGTGCCTTATTCATTACAGTTTTATCGTTATGTTTATTCATTATTATTTTTTTAAAATAATAACAAATAAAATAATTTTCCAGCTCTAGGAAACTTTACAATCATTCAGACTAATAAATAAAGCAAACTAAAATGAATAAACTAAATATCTGATGAAAAGAAAATATCAGTCTTTCTTAATTTCATAATTCATATATATATCATAATTCTTTTAGATTTTTCAAAATCCTGAAACCTTCTGCTTCCAGGTTTATATTCAATTTTAAAATCGATTTGCGATGTGATTTCAGGCTTTTAGAACCCACTGTACGTTATGTGATCTTGCCTTGACCCCAAAGTTGCTACACTCTGAACAGTGGGATATACTTCTATGTGAAGAATTTACTGGACCTTACTGCCTATACCCTCTCATTCACAGCAAGATAACATGTGGTGATTCAAAATCTTTCAGGCCCAATCCAGTCTACCATCTCTCAAAGTAAAATCCGCCAAACCCAAGCTTTGAAACAAACTTGCACATGACAATAGAACAGCTGAAACATATTGTGATTCTGTAGACATCTGATAACTTCCACCCCATGTGATAAAGTGAAAACCGCCGGATAAACAACCCTGTTTACGACCTGGACACGTTCTGAGCGAGCTGGGCCTTTTGTCCCGTTCTGTTTTTGTTTGCGCTCCTCGGCGCCGCGGTCTCGTCAATCTTTCACCATTCAAGCTGATTAAAAGTGGACAATTTATGGTTAGCAAGGCATGGCAGACGGAGCTGAGGTCACACCATATCAGCCAGTGACAATGGCCATTGTTTGTGCGCTCAACAGGAAGTGGCTGTGTGGGACTTCCTGCGGCTGATACCTAGGGTTGGACGGGGGCGGAGAGGCAGCCCGGGAGCCCCGTGGCCGATCACATTGTTCCAGGTAGGATCTCATGGTAACGTCGGTCCCTCGGGAATGTGTATTTTCCACCAAATTGGTCCAGTCCCACAACCTTAGTATAGAGCTGATGAATACAGTCCCATCTAAACCAATGTAGTCGCCAACGAGTGACACAAACAGAGAGAGGCAAACAAAAACACAAACATGAAAGCATCCAGCATCTATTTTTCCTATACAAGATTTTATATACACAGACATATAGTATTTGTATGTCACTGTTAAGGTCAACCTGTTGACACTTCTAGATTCATGTTTTCTTTTATCTATGCTATATGAAAACTTTGATCATTCCTTTCAAAGAAATTTCACTACATTTTCACCCATAATAACGCAACATTCCTCACCAACGAGACCCTTTGACCGCTAAAGTGCGTTCTCGAATTCCGAAAGGCTTTAACCTACAAAAGCTGGTTTTTGTTGGCAGATTGCAGCTTTCACACCCACATTAGCTGCAACATGCGGTTGTTCGGCGGATCCACTCGAGAACAAATGCCTAGGAATTTTCTGCAATAACCCCCCTGTCCAAAGCCATCCCGAAGGGCTCGGAGACATATTTACTCTCATTCCTGCAATGGGGCACGGTTCTTCACAACAGAACCTTTTGTGGCAAGCATTTTTCTATTAACCTTTAAAGAATGGAAGAGGATATAGAGAACAGACAAACAGACCGTGTTGGCGGGCAGTGTTAACGTCGTGCGACAGATGTGCAGCTGGTGTGTTACAGTAAGAGATCAAGGCGAGAGAGAGCGAGGGAGCTTTTATATGCCACTCAAATGTTTCTCGTGCCTTTAAAACTCCTCCAACCCATATTCGGCTCACCAGACCGACTGATATTCAGCGCAGGAGATCTGACGCTCGAGTGTGGCCATATTGGCGAGCGTTTGTTCTCGATAAGAGCGCAATCTTAATGAGAGGAATCAGGCCCTTTGCTAAAAAACAAAAATAGACGTGTTAGTCTGACAAAGGCCTTATGTGGGAAACATTTTACCCCACCGCCACCATCCACTGGCGAAAAATACCCATTCAGTTGATTCATTGGACACAAAGAACAGAATATTTATCGGTCAAAAGCATCCACATCTGTTGATTAGTCGTGAGTCACTCAGCTTTGACTATATATAGTATTGCATCTGACATTTCCTAGCGTAAACATCCACTGGGTTTGTTTGTCATACCTCTAGTCTAAATGGGGGAGAGCTCTTATGAGGCAGACTGTCCTTCTTCTCCCTTTGGGACAACTGCCAAGCACAGGGAACTAAATATGGCTGGCTGCTGTCACAGTAATTCAGTTATGGGTGTATTAACATACAATGGGTGTGATTCATTGAAGAGAGCCTTAATCAAGCTAATAAGCATGATTTGCTTGTGTTTTTCACTCATAAACGCTGAGATTTCTAAACTGGTCTCTGAATGGTGATGAGCATTTGTTTAAAGACATGAAACTCTTCACAACGATCTATCAGGCTCAACTTGGTTGGTTGCAATTGTGTCTAGTGTGGTGGGGGTGGGGGGTGGGGGGGTGGGGGGGGTATTGCTCACACGTTTAGGTCCAAGAATTCTGACAAAAAAAAATCATATCTATTATCCTGATGTTGTCGTCCTTCCAGTCTTTTCTGATCAGGATGCTGAGTATTATTTAACAAGATTTCTACAGTTTCTGAAGTTGCAGCAGTGCTCTTTACTCATACAAAATTTGCTGCGAGGGTTGACAGGGCGTTGCTAGGGTGATTAGTTTGGTTGATATGTGGTTGTTGACTGACAAAAAGGTTAGAAATGACAAGATGTTTATAACCAAGAGCCAAACAGTTTTGTCACTATCTGTTTAGCAAGCTTCTCCAGGGCATCAATCGATCAATCAACCATTAAATGAATTAATCAATTGATTAAATCATTAATTTCAATAATGTTATACATTGTTTTATTAGTATTTATTGTTTAAAAAAAACACCGTACCAAATGGCCTGGTTCACGATCTTTTATGCACTTCTGCCAGGCCATCAATAATAAATACATACATTTTATTATAATAACAAAATATAATAATTTAAGTTTCTATAGTTATTTATATTTTTATAGATATATATTTTTTATGTATGGTCTTTATTATTTAAAGAAAAGAAAAGAAAAGAAAAAGAAAGGAAAACACACACACCTTACAAATGTATCATGCAAACCTAAAAGGAGCATGTAAACTTGTGAGCACAAATTTATTCTGTTCCCTAGATTTGGCTTTGGGTCTTTCATCGCCCATTTCGTCTGCCAGACAAAAAAAAGTTTGATTTGAAAACAAAAAAGGACCCAAAACTACACCATTTATGATGTAACATCCACATTGGTAGCACATGCAACACAGAAACAGTACGGGACAAATGACATGCCGAAATTTTATCGATTGTGTTGCATATTACACCTGATGTAAACATAACAGTTTTGCCACTCATCTGTTCTGAATGAGCAATAGCTGTATTTTGCCTAAGTGTATTAAAAGTCGCTGTCAGTGAGCGTAAGAAGCCGGGAGGATGTGGAAATATTGTGTGTTTGGGCTGGGGCCTGTGTCAGTCTCTGTGAGTCAGGCAGGCTGGTGTTGGGGGCATGGAAGAGCTTCTGCAGCGGGCCGCCCAGGCCCTGAAAGAGCTCTTTGTATTCCGTTCTATTTTCACAGGAAACGGCTGCCCCTTTTCATCTCCTATGGGGAATATGTAACTGTGGTCACCTAATCAAACTTAACACATGGAGAGGGGGATGGAGAGAAAGAAAGAGTGAAACTGTTAACCCGGCAGCTATAGTTTAGCAAAACACAGACACACAATGGCTTGTTTATGTCCTTCTACAGCTCCTTTTCTCTTTCTTCATTTCCCTGTCTCTTTCATTCGATCCTGCTTTTCATAAATCCAACCATGATGACAGGCTGTTGTTTTAGTGACATGGAAGATAAGTATGCAGTCTTATTTTAAACATCAGGAAACGCTAGGGAGGGTTTAAAACCTATCCACCCACTCACAAACACACAGACGCCCCTCACAAACTTAAAGAGAGACTCCCTCTGATACTCCATCAGGGATTAGAGCAGCAGATCCAGACCCTTGGATTAACACTCTGCCAATCCAGAGCGAGAACGCATGTGAGACAGAGATAGACGGGAAAAAGAAAGTTGGGGAAAGAGAACAACCACTGTGAGCCAATTGTATTATGGTTGAATATGCCTAGAGCGGTTTTATACTGCACAGAAGCCACATCAGTGCAAATATATCACATGTTTGCACAGAGGCAGCATAAATGTATTTGCACGGATTCACAATATAGGAAGCAGTGGATCACATGCAGATATTGATGGTTGATTAGCGTAGCGTGTACAGTGGATTGAACATAAGGCCCTGTCTCAAACGCTGCACTAAGCACCTGCGGTTCTTCTCAAAATTCTTCACTTTGGTTATGTAATGCAGCATTCTACATTTTTTTGCTGTGGAATCACTTTGCTCTTGTTTACAGGATGTCATGGTCCGTTTACTAATTGGTTTAAAATTAACATAACTTTAGTCCCTGTTGGCAGATGTTGTAACTACACCATTCTGAAAATACTGGAAAATTATACAGCACAACTGTTTTCAACATTGATCATAAGAAATCAGCACATGAGAATGATTTCTGAAGGATCATGCAGTATTCACAGTATTAAGGTTTTCACTGTATTTTTGATCAAATAAATGCTGCCTTGAGCATAAAAGATTTCTTTCTGCAACATTAATAAATCTTACCAACCCCATGTTTTTGAATGATACTGTCATGTTTTAAAAATAAATAAATAAAAAATTGTACATGTATTCTTTTGGAATTCTTTTGAAAATGTATTCTAAATTGGAATAGATTTATTTAATATTATAAGTCTTACAGACCCCAAATTTTAGATTGACAGTGTCATGTTTCTTGCAAAAAATAAATAAAATAAATGAAAAATTAAATTCAATAATTAGCGATATTCTTATGGATAAAAAAAACTGTCATTCAAAAAATAGTCATGTATCTTGATTAAATACCCTTTTTTTTTTTTTTTTTTTACAAGCTTGTTTTTCACAAACAATTTTTTTATTGACTGCCCATCAATGAAGATTATTTTTTATTTTTTTAATCAATAAAACCTAATATATAACATCGTTGCTAATGGAGGAGGGGCCTGGTTCATGGTTGGTGTGGTTAGGACAACAGATTTGTGATATGCCACTGAAAACAACACTAAAGAGGGTTGACAACAGAAGACGTTCAAAGATGAACAATGAAAATGCTCAAAAGGAAGAGCTTCAAAAGTCACGAAAAGAAACCCCTTTACACCCTTGAGTGAGTCCACACTGGATTTCACAAAAGCGGCAGATCTATGTGGGAAGCAACCCTAGAAGCATCATACAGACAGGGTCTGGTGATTGAAGTAAAAAAAAAAACACCTCTTTCTACCTCTGTCCTAGCCGTGACCTTGACCTGTTCCCCTCTGTGTTCACTGTCTGTGTGCTCGACAGCTTCACAATTCTCTTCTGTCCCAAATGAATAGGACCCAGGAACACAGGCTGCATGACTGTAGGCTTTCTGAAACAGGGTTATGCAGGTCATTCTTCAAGCAATTAAGTGCTTTTTTGTCTCATTCATTTTAAAGAAACATCAATTACAGAAACATTCGCTATATATTAGAGTCACATATACTGATTCTTTAGAAATTGCTGCTGTTCTCCGACTGAAAAACTTCAAATCAAAATATTTTGGCACCAGGATAAACAGGCAATTACTCAATTCAACCTATGAAAGAAAGGAGTCATTTTCCTCTACAAGAGTTATTTGTAGAATACTGAAGTTATTTTTCCTTGAAAAAAAGAGAAATAAGGCAAAAACTCATGCTGGTGGATGAGCAAATTGAAGAGGGGAGAAGAAAAGAGGTAGGATGGAGGGAGAAGAGGAGGAAGGCAACACAAAGTCCCATGGCTGCCTCGGGGCATTGTGCAAAATTGATGGAGGGGATGAGAGACCTCACACACACACACATACACAGAGAGCACCTGAGACTCCAATCTCAGACCTCTATCTATGCTTCTCCCTCTCTAACCTTTATAGGTAACAATGCACTGTGAAGAAAGCAAGAACTGAATTTTTCTTAACAAACTAAGTTTTTTTTTTTGTTGTTGTTTTTTACCTGTTTTGCCTTTGCATGCATTAATCATGCATATGCCAAGTGGCTAAAAGACACATGACACCGTTCACACAGGACACATTCTGTTCTGAAAACTCAAGTCAGCATTTGCTTTTGTATGGGGATAAAATTATGCAATAAAAGTGACCAAAATTTTTCCTTTTGTATTCTATGGCTGAATTAAAGTCATTTTGCTTGAAACAACACAAAAATTAGTAAATGACAAGAGAATTGTTATTTTTGGATGAATTATCTCTTTAACATAACTGGTGAAGCTGGTTGCGCAGGGAAATATTGTTGGTTAAGCTAGTCAAAAAGCCTGGAGGGAAAGAAAGTACACCAGCATCCACAACACAGCATATGTTGGTGGTGTTTTCAGCTGGGAAATACATACCTTTTTCCACTTTTTCAGTATCTCTTTCTGTTTTTCTGTATGATTTATGGTAGACTTGAAATCGTGGACTTGATCAAATCATGTTCTCTGCTAAGAGCAAGACAGCTTTGGGAATTTTTTTCCATAATTCTCTGTCTGTGAACCAAACCAAAGGATAAAATAAAAATAGACTAATATATATATATATATATTATAATATATAATAGATATATATATATATATATATAGCTATATTCCACCCAACAAACATTTGTGTAAAAATGGGGTCTTTCTAGAGCTCAGTGAATCAAGCGGGTAGCATGGCCGATTTTTTCAGAAATGTCATCCCTACTAGACATTCCATGCTGAACTGTAGTGTATTATTGAAAAATGGAAGAACACGTAAAGTCACAAGAGCTGAGCGCATTAAAAAAAAGGGTTAAAGCAAAGTCCCTTTAAGGCAAGTCATGTCACTCGGCGGCCATCTTTGAAACGCCTCTCGGGCATGCTAGCGCAGCTCCTATCTCTTTGAATGGGGAAACATCAAAATCTCAAAATCTGTTCACTTAAGCTTACGATTAAATTCCATATTTGAAATCTGACAACAACTGTCGTAAATGTTGTTTCTTTTGCTCAAATGACGTTAAAAAAAGCTTATTTTTCAGGCTAGAAACGTTTTCTATAGAAACGAGGACTTCTAACGGCAGCTGCAGTGACGCGCTGACTTTACAGATTAGCGATTGGCTCTTTTACTCAGAAGGCGGGCCTTCGTTCGATAGAGAGGCCATACTGAGCGTCTTGGGTATTCTATAGTCTTTGGATAAAGTCACCAATGCTCTGCTGATTCTATAGCTGAAGATTTCCAAATATCTACTGGTATTAATATGAGCACAAAATCTATATGATGGGAGCTTCATGGAATGGGTTTCCATGGCTGAGCAGCTGCATGCAAGCCTCATATCACCAAGTATAATGCCAAGCGTCAGATGGAGTGGTGTAAAGAATGCCACTAGTGGACTCTGGAGCAGTGGAAACGTGTTCTGTGACGTGTTGAATCATGCTTCTCTGTTTGGCAATCTGATGGGTGAGTCTGGGTTTGGCGGATGCAGGGAGAATGTTCCCTGCCTGACTACATTGTGCCAACATTGTGGCACCTTACATCCAGTGATGGAAAAGCTTAATGCTTCAGCATGTTGAACAATGCTATGCTTCCACCTTTGTGAAAACAGTTTGAGGAAGGCCCTTCCAGCATGACTGTGCCCCAATGCACAAAGCAAGGTGCATAAAGACATGGCTGGATTAGTTTGATGTGGAAGAACTTGACCGGCCCATGCAGAACCCTGACTTCAACCCCATCAAAGACCTTTGGGATGAACTAGAATGGAGACTGCGAGCCAGACCTTCTCATCTCAAAACACTCAAAAATCTGCAGAGAACCTTCCCAAAAGAGTGGAAGCTGTTGTAACTGCAAAGGAAGGAACAACTCCATATTATTGTCCATGTATTTAGGATGCAATGTCATTGAGTGGTCAGGTGTCCCTCATAGATCGCATACTATGTTGCTGTTCCTTATAAAGTTATCATGCACTAGGAAAAAATATTTATTTACTCGCCAAAGCCCATTTTTTATGTGTATTTGGCACTTTGCAAGCATTAACTCTGAACCCTGGTAGCTATAAGTCAATTTGTTATCAGGTGAACTGTACTGAAAATCTAGAGCGAAACCTACTGACTGCACCCTCTGTGACTGGTAGGCAATAAAATTGCCGTAATGTGAAACTGCGGTTCTTATTCTCTCATTTCCCTCCAAAAACAAACCTGTCTGAATGGTTCACCACACTAGACAATGTGCATTTGTTCAACTGCAACTACTCTCTTTCAAATCTAATCTTAGAGTGTGAATATTCAGTGTCAATGCTTAGCATTAACAATTAGCACTAGCAAGCAGAATAATCATTAGCTCTTCTGCACAGTGAGAGAATGGGATCTTATTTCTGCGCTGGCATGTCCTGGCGCACGATAATGCCCGCTGGTTGAAATGCCCCATGGCTCCTTGACATAGCGATGGTTTGCTGGATGGCTGAGCTGGCACAGAGATGGCCAATCTGAGTCACACAAAAAGAGAGAGACCGACACACACGTCTGCCGCTTACACACCCACCTGCAGCAAAAATGGCCGCGCCAAAGCCCCCAAGAGACTTACTCACCAGTGAGACTTCTCTCTCATTCGTTCAGCCAGATCCCAGGCAGAGGCCACCCTCCCCTTTCTCTCCTCTACTCCTGAACCGTATTGGGCCCCCCATGCTCAGACCAGGCCCCTGTTGATGGAGATGATTGGAAAGACGGTGAAACCGCTAGACTCTCAGGAAGGGCCAGGGATACAGAGCCACAACCAAGTCATCTGTTAGCAATCGAGCAATGGGGCCTGATATTAAAGAGTCATGCGGGTCACAGATTGAGGTCTCTACGCCCCATAAGGAGACCTACTGTTTCAAGACACTACTTTCCAGTTGCAAATAAGTGTCGGGAGGGTTTTGGAAAATCACTATACAGTGTGTTTAAGAGAAAAGACTTTTGTAATGACGTAAACGTAATTATGGTACCAGTGGGTGGCTTGAGTGGTTTAGAAAACCCAAGGAACAAGTTGCGATGGTGAATTTATGTTTGTAAACACTTCCAAGTAGCCAAGCAGCAGTGACGGATGCTTTCAGACCAATTTCTGATCTGCAATCCAAAAAATATTCAAGGTAATTTTGTGTATGGATGGAGTAAAATAGTCAAAAGGGTGGGGGAAAATCCTTAAATATGACAGGAGACGTTAAGTTGCTGTCCCTGACAAGAGTATATGGAAAATGAGTGAGGCGTGATTCTTTTCCTACATTACCACAAGGCCGTGTTAAGCCTTTGAGTGTGAAAAAATGGGCTAAAACTTCAGCAAAGGCAGATAATATGAGAGAAGAGCAGATAAACGCAGATCTAAAGTCACAACAACGCAGCACAAAAAAAGCGTCGGGCCCAAAGCAGCTCTTCATCAAACCCTGTTATTTAAACATTAAACGCAACAGTGGAGGGGAGAGGCATGATATGATGATGATTTGCGATTTAATGATTCCATCACCATATTAGGGGATTAAGATGTCCGTGGAAATAGATTAGTTCTACATCCATTTTCACTCTGACTGGCAGAGACCCAAAAAGCTCAGAGACGGGAATATGAAGAATGAGGCGTGCTGTGACAGATGGAGCACAAGTGACCTGAAGAGCGCCAGTAAGAGAACTACCGCCACCTGCTGGTGGTGACAGGAACATATCAACTGTATTTTTTCAACTGGGAAGTAAGCTATTTCCTGTGAACGTGTGAAACTTCCTGTTCATTAGCTGCTATTCAGTAGTTAAATAAATAGAAGAAGAATAAAGTACAGTAAATTGTAAAACCATGTGCTCAAACCAGTGTGTTTATGATCATAATAATAATAAATTAAAATAATATGAAAACAAAATGCCAACTTGCAACATCAGGGAGCTGACACTGGAAGCCTCACACATCCAACATTAAAAATGGCCTCTTATGTTAAAAATAAAGTTGATAGCGCATTTGTCATATGGACTACTTTTACGGAGTTGTTTTAGCATTTTCTGACTGTAGCCAAACTGTTTTTTTTTTTTGTCTGGAAGCCTGTGTGAAGATTCTTCAGAAATATCTCATTTGCTTTCCATTGAAGAAAGAAGGTCATCTGGATTAGGAACTACATGAGGGTGAGTAAATGTCCAGACCATCATCTGATTGCACCCATGGACATTCACAGGCTCTTGCACTGCCCGAATAATCAAAATGAGGCTGCAAAGTGTTGAAGAAGTAAGGGAACTATTATTAAATGATCAAATCTTCAGTGCTGACTCGCTCTTCTCGAAGCCATCAACTTCAGCGGTCTCAAGTCATTACGCTTTGGCTTATGCAAGGTTTAATTACAAGAGCGTGACCCTCCTTCTGCTGTTCCCGATAACATCAGCGATGTGGCAGGAATGGTCACATGCTCAAACACGCTGGGGCTCAGGAGTCAATTAGTCAAGAGTACAAAGGAGACTTAGAAGGATGAGGAAAAGACAAATAGAAGACGAATTCTGCAAAGGAAATAAACAGCAACTTGGGCAAATGAAGGGGATGGGGGGGACAAATGCAAAAGGAAACAACGCTGCAAGTTCATTAATTAGAATTTCAAATCGGACAAACTTGAGATGACAGCAGCGTGCTTGTCAAATCAGATCATGGCCTAGCAGAGCGGAGAACCTCCCGGTGCTTGAAGCTAAAAGCAAGAACAGCTCATCGCAAACAGCTTCCTGGGGACTGTGTGTGTAATGCGCATATGTGTGTGCAATTACTGCAGCATGTAAGACGTCTTCATCGCCTTTGATTACTGCGGCCCGCCTTTTTCCCGCCTGTCCACCCCGAGATGTCACTCTCCCCCTAAATGAGAAGTGACAATTAAAACATTCTCTTAAGGCACTCCAAATCAAGACATGCTGGCAAGGCTGGCGGAGTGCCGTTCACCATGGGGCCGGAGCTAGCGAGGTGAGATGCCACAGTCTGATCTGACCCCCGGGCATGGAATCAGGCGTTAAAGTGATGATGGCTGTCCGCAGGCCCAGCACCAGTGGGTAAGACAGAGTAACACACGCACTTATGGAACTTGAGGGTCGGTGAAGAAAGAGAGAGGGCTGAAAATGTGTCTTTAATGCAAAGGAGGGAGAATATTAAGGACTAGATTGACTGTGCTACGTCAGATGCTGTGGGGTAAATAAAGAGAGTGAGAAAGTGAGAAAGAAGATCTCAAAGGTTTAGCTGAGTCAAGCCAATTTCACAAAGCACATCTTCCATCAGTCAAAAGGGTTGGGGATCAAGAACCAAGAATCAAGTACCTTTATAAAGAAATACTGGAAACAGAGAACTATTGTTTTATTAATGGCTGTGGATGAAACACTGTACTAAAATACACTTACAATGTTGTATGTATTACTATTCAGCAGCCCTTGATAATAGCGCAACTGAAGATGTTCAATTCCCAAACTAATGACTCTTATGAGTGGCTCATTTTAGTGAATCAAACAGCTGAGATTTAAACCTGTGTAGTTACTGATTGGTTGTTCTTATCAGTGCTGCTATTGTTAACTAAAACTACAAAAAAAAAAATTTTTGTTAATTGAAATGAAGCTGAAACAAAATAAATAAATATAAATATTAGATGAAACACATACATTTAAGAACCGAAAAAGTGAAACAAAATAAGTTTAAATTAAGTTGAAGTACTAAAACGACTACAATTAAAACTGAAATATATAAATTGAAGCTAAATAAAAAAATTTAAAAAATTTAATGGCAAAAGCACATAAAATTACTAAAACTAAAAATATAAAAATAAATGCTAAATATTAATGAACACTAATAAACCTAAAATAATACTGGTTCATTTGACAACATTTAAAGATAGACATTTTGTCAGTAGTTTTATTTTATAAAAATAAATGAATCAATGAAATGTTACCATATTTTTTAAACTGTTAGTATTATTTATACACACACACAATATGTAGTTAATTTATGCGACTTCGAAATATAGACTGTAGAAAGTCATTAAAATGTCTATGTAAACATACCTTTTGCAAGAATTGTTTGAAATTTACTATTAAAATTAAATGATTGTTTTTCATTTCTTTTCTCCAAATATATTTTCTCAAGTTCTAAAAGAATCAATAATGGAATCACTAGAAAACTGGAACTGGAACCAAAATAAATAAAAACCTCCTTCTGGGAGCACATTTCTGCATGTCGACTTCTGCTTTAGCATTGTACTTCTCACATATTAAGGAAAAGCGGTATGGGACAACTAGCTATATTGTGATGTACTTTGGTTGAATTGCTTCTGCTTTCATTATTCTCACATATAAGTAATTCTTGATTAAAGCAATCTGAATGAATTAATGTGAATATACATTTCCTGGCAAAAACACACCACTGCTTACAGAAGAAGAAAGCTTGAGAAAGGGATATGGATTTGGCTGTGTGTGGGACACAGTAGAGAAAGAGAGGTTGTTTGGGCAGGATACCAGGTCAGTCAGTAGACAGCTGCAGCACTGAGGGAGATGAAGCCAAACTAGTGAGGGCACAAGACCCCCACCCTACAGAGACCAAGGTTTCGGAGCACAGCCAAAGAAGGATCCATTTCAGATTTATCCAAACTCTTTAAAGTAGAACAGAGGTCATCGACTGGATAGGATGAGAACAAAGGGGCATCAAGTTGAGGCTTATCGCTGTTGCACCTTTGCAGAGAAAAATACAGTTCCCAGAGACCTTGGCACAGCCACTGAGCAAAAGATAAGCACATAAACATACAATATCTGTATTACAGAGACTCCAGAAAGTATTTGGACATTTTTTTTTTTAAATGTCTGAATGTCATTAAATGAAATCGCAAAATATCAAAGCAAGAGGGATCTGCAAGCCAATGGATGCTAAAACTTTTCTGAGCTTTTCTAGTGTCAAGGTAGATGGAAGCCCATTTCTGTTTAAATAAATTACATTTAAAAAAGTATTTGTCACATTATTTCTCTAACGTGACATTTCTATAACATTATATCTCCCAATTTTGACTTTATATGTCACAACTATATATTTTGTGAATTTATCATACCTGTGACTTTATATCTCAAAATGTTTTATCTGAAATTGATCTATATATATATATATCTCACAATGTGACTTGATTTCTTATTTTAAACTCACAATTGCCTGTTTTTTATATAGGTGGAAATGGATTAACTATGAACATTCCACTAACGTTTGACAACCAAATACTTTCTGTTGCCATTTTGAACATTATATCTATTGTATTGTCATTTGAAACCTTAGAAACGGTGTTCGAGCTACATTAATTTTATTATATTCGCACTGACGTACATTTTTTAAGGTGACTTAAGTGACCAAATACATTTTGAGGCCACTGTAGACAGAGACAACAAACGTCCGATGCCCGAAAGGAGTGAGCGCAACAACTAACCAAGTTTCTGGACGCTTTCCATGTTACATTGTTTAAGCCGAGATTTACAGGAACGTTTAGACGGCGAGTGCCCGCTGGTTTGGCGCTGTCAGGCATTTGCAGATTTAATCTGATCTATTATGCTGATGAGTTTGACTCGTTTCCAGAGCCTTCAGTGGCTTCACACTCACACAGTGAGCTGGCAACCGACTCCATCACCTGCGCTGGTGAGCACACCGACACTTTGTCACTCAGTCACACCTGATACGAGTCCAAAAGCAGGTTGTTCACACCAATTCTAGTTCACTTTCTCTCCTCGAGCGTGCCAGAGAACTATTTTGTCTCTGGAAATTTAAGTAAGAGGAGGTGTGCTTCTCTTCCTTCCTGGGATCCTACGCGTGTATGTGTGTGCGTGTGTTTGGAAGAGAGGCATGAATGAATTAATGATGTCTAAAGTAAGTAGGGCATGTTATAATGATGAATGTGTGTAAAGTGTGTTCATAGGACAGCGGAGCAGGAAGTAAGTGTGAGCGAGTAGAGCTCAGCTTCAGCCCTGCAGCTTCTAAACTCTAAGAGACGCTCTCCAACGAACCCTCTCATATATCATCACAATACACAGTCCCAGCACTCCTCTCCCTCATTCCTATGCGCTCTCACTCCACCTTCAGCATACATGCACATTTTCTACAAGATGTTTTAGAATGTTATAGGCTGGAAACTAAAGCATAACAAAACATAAATGGATAGTTCAATCACAAATGACATTATATACTCACCCAGCATGTCGTTCCAAGCCTGTAGGACTTTCTTTCTTCCCTGGAACGTGCAAAAGAAAAGTTTAGCAGTTTAGCTCTTTTCTCTGCAATGTCCAAAAATGCATAACAAAGGAATTTTAGAGGTATATTTTTAGTGAATAATGAGTTCTTCACACAGCGCTATTACATGGCTTCAGAAAACTAAGCGCACATGTTGTGTGGATCACCTATTGTGCTTTTTATTGGGTTATATGGGTTTGGAACAACATAATTTTCATTTCTGATTGAAGGAACTATTCTTATAAATGTGTGTATGTGTACTGAGGTTTCATTCTAAATGCAAAATATAATGTATAATAAGCTGATTTACAATAATTACAAGATTTCTAGATTGAATAAATGCAGTTCTTTTTAACCCTCTATTCATCAAAGAATTTTGACCACAGAAAAATATTCCTTAACACCAGTTTTTACTATTGATAATAATAAAAAAAAGAAACTTAAGCACCAAATCAGCAAATTAGAATGATTTATGAAGGATCATGTGACACTGAAAATAGGAGTAATTGCTGCTGAAAAAGCAGCTTTGCCATCACAGAAATAAATATCATTTAAAAATATATTAAAATAAAAAACAGTCATTACAAACTGTAATAATATCTCAATACTGTTTTTTTTTTACTGTATATTTGATCAAATAAAAATCTTTTGAATGGATGAAACACTACTACAGAAACAAATAGGGTCTCTCTACACTACAAATCAAACGCCACTCATTTGAACCCAAAATGATAAAAAGGAGAAAAGTGAGGGATGGAATGTCACTGAGCTGAGGATAAGGTCACTCAGAGGTCACCAGAAACCTTGCAGTGTTCTCTCCATGACTGCAAAAGGACAAAACATCCATAGGCAAATCTGCAAACTCAACTATAGGAAAGAAAAAAACACAACCAAAAACAAAACATCCCCCGTCCACGACAGCCATGAAGACAAATCCAATTATTTGTGTCTCACGTTGCAAATTTGTTCTAATGGATGGAATAGGAAAATAAATAAGTGCCTGCAAAAGGAAACAAAGGGATGCGATTTCTAATTAACATGAAAGAGAGACGAAGAGACGTGTTAGTAAACCCATCTTTCATCCTTCTCCTCTCCTCATAGCCGGCACATTTGTTTGTGCCCGAATGTTGTCTTTTAGAGTGAAGCGTGTTTCCGTTTCGCCAGCAAATTAAATGTCAACAGATTTAACATCGGCTCCGATCTCGTTTTTTCTGGAGCGTTTTGTCGATTTTATTGTTCATTAAGCGTTTTTTTCTTTGCATTGCTTGCGCTCAAGCGGCTTTATTTGTCACATCTTGGCTTTGAAGATCACAAAAGCCCGGGACAATAATTAGGTTTAGTGTAATTACGAACTGAGCATAATGAAAGAGTTGAAGGGAAATGTCTGGCCCTATCTGCTCACTGCCTCTCACCGGATAACCATTAATCCCACATTAGCCCTGCACTGTCACTCTAAACAACAGCTTTGAGAAAGATGGTATGATCAGATGACCCTGACCAGGTCACTCACATATGCTGAATGTGATATCAAAGATGTAGGGCGAGGTCGGATCGCTCCAGCTGCTACGTAAAACACTGATCCTGTCAGCAGGCCGCCTGCAATAGACCCTAAACAACAGTAATAATGAGAGGAAAAAGTCATCCATCCAGGCTAAATGTCAGTAGTGATGCAAATAAAAGCTTCTGTAATGATGTGAGTCTACCAGAGAATTATAAAGCGAAAGATTGGCCTCACACAAGCCTAAACCAGCAATATCTGGTTTGCTGTTGTTCAGCTCAAGCTAAGTTCAAGGAAGCGTATGGTAAACAGCTTTTTTCTTCTTCTTTCGTTTTGACAAGAAAACACCTTTTTCGATTAGCTTTATAAATACCCCAGTAACTTACCTGCTGTGTGTCAATGAGCATGCGACAACTCCTGTGCTGCACCTGTATGTCTGCAAGCTTCTTTGGCAGTCTGGAGATAAGATCTGTAGAGTGTATGGAGCAAAAAAATTATAATAATGTTTGTTTGCTCAAAAAGACTGGATAACTGAATTATTATAAAGCCTTAAATACACAGACAGACAGACAGATGGATGACGGACAGACAGAAAGACAGACAGATAGATAGATACCATATTTACAAACAATATGAATGATCCAAACAAATGCAATGATGTTATTTTATGTCTGTGTAACACGCGGCAGCATTTGTCATGACAATGTCACGCTCCCGTTTCAGTGTCTGGATAGACATGTGGTGTGTAAAAAGCACACAGATGAAACTCCAGATGGCGAGGACAGACCTGTGCAGCGTAATGCAGGGAAGAACAGCCTGGGTGAGTGGACAGGTTCCCAAAAGGCTGGATGTGCGGCTTCCTCGAGACGGGTGAGGACTGTCCCACACATATGAAGTGCACATTACCTTTGATCAGCAGATTATTTTAGGGCAATGACTTTACCCTCTTAATAACGTCAGCCCCCAAAGGTTTACTCACTTTGCAATGGGGCAGTGCCTGGAATGATGGGCAACAATTTAGGGACACTGCATGGTGCGGTGTTGCAGAACATGAGATCACCTTGAGGCGCCACTGGGGGAAAAAAATGAGGATCCAGTTCAACATTAACAAATGAATCAACAAATTAACTCTGAAAACTGCATTATGAATAGAATGCGTCATGCTTTTTGTAAATAACCTTTACCATAACCAGTTAGAAATGTCTAGTGTGATGAGAACAGAAAAGGTATGAGAAAAGTAGCTACATTTGGACACTAAATAACAGTTACTGCATTTCAAAATGATTTCACTGTACACGTACAATTTGCAGTTGGAATGAGGGTAGTTGACTCACCACGGAATAGATTAGTTTTAGTTTACCTAATCTTAAATCCAAACAGCGAAGCATGGAACGACGTGCAGTGAAGATGAAACGCACTTTGTGCTGAAAAGACGAAGACGACTCATCCTTTAAGCCATCTTGTATAAAAACACAATATTGCTGCAACAGTCAAAGCGTTATTAAGCGTGGCCAGGAGATGGCAATATTGAACCTGTAATACAAGCTTATTTCTTACAAAAACAACAAAACTCCACTGGACTACTGTATCAAGCCGCTGAGTACACTTTTAATGGTTGCTTGTTATTTCTCCAACCTATTTTCTTTGGGGACGTTTTCTATTAACCGTGTTCCGCTTAGAGCAGATCATCTTTGGAGCTGATTGTTTTCTATCTCTCGTGAGTCGTCTCTATAGTTACAGGACGCACGCCTACACTGCCTGAGAGCTCGTGAACATGGTGAGTCAAGTTTTAATGTTTTAATTAAAGAAAAATGTTAGTGAAAGTACCAAAATATCTGCATATATATGCAATAAATCTTTCGTTAAATGACTTCTGGCTTCATATTTAATGAAACATAAGCAGCAAAAGCGAAAGTCCCGAGCCAAAATGTTATGTTTAACTATCCTGGCATTTGTTAGCAATGTTTGTTTGTCTGATTTATTATTTACTTTTTTTTTCTGTAACGTTAAAGTTTTCCCCGTAATAAGTTTATTTTTATGTCTCCTTTAACAGCCACCAAAGGATGGAAAGATATGTTGTTTGATGGGAGTAAATATGTTTGTAAACCGCTTTCAATTTAAAATTACCTTTAATTGTATTCAAATTATTAATGTTTGTAGGTCAGCTTTGAATTTAAAAATAAAATCCCACATTTTTCAGTCAAATAAAGTTTTAAATAACATCTCTTCGTTTTTCCACACACACACATAACTATTACATTTTGTAGAATATTTGTATAATAGCTTCAAACTTTAAACCAAGCTTTAAAAGACATTCAAAGTAAAATAATAATAATAATCTGCTCAGTTTTCGCAATATAAATAATTAGCATTTTGCATCCAGTCTGCAAAAAAGAAAGAGGGAAACATCAGCAAGGCTGAGAGGGAGAGACTGCAAAGAGAGGCAGATGAACAAAGACGGAGAGAGGAAGGTGCATCTGCAATATTAATATTTTAAATTAGTTTTTACATTGATAATAAACAAACCTATATACTGTGTTTCTGTCCTGTAGAAGAAGCTTGTGTCATTGCTGAGCGTGAAGAGCATGAGCGGCTGGAGAGGGAGCGAATAGAACAAGAGAAACAAGAGCTACTCGAGTTAAAGGTCTGATGAACTTCCATTTGAACATTCACAATTGTGTTTCAGACATTTCCCTGCAGTGCTTAGTGCATATGCCACTAATGTCAATGTCCACAGGACAGAGAGCGCAGAGAGGACGAGCTGAAGGAACTGCGGCACATTCTAGATGAGAATCACTCTGCAGTCACTACGTGGGAATCTGAATGCAGGGACAAAGCTAAGGTACAAGACTCGTGTAGCTATATTCAGACGTCTCAGGTGCAATAAAAGATAAATTGGTCTCTGGTCTTTATAGTGGGAGCGTTACATGCGTTGCGACGGCAGTCCAGATCCATCGGTGCAACCAGAAATCAACTCCTTCATCAGTTTGTGGAGAGAAGACTCAGAAACCCCGATCCAGCGGGTTTTGGAGAACTGTGCTCTGGCTTATCAGGTAAGACCAACACTCTGGATCTGTTGTTTTTGGTTTATTCAAGTCAGTTATTGATGACTGAGATGATCCTGATAAGTCAAGGATCACTATTATTGCTGCTCATGATACTTTTAGTATTAAACATTGGCACATAACTCCATTTGAGGTCCATAAGTGGTACCTCAAATCATGTTCTTTATTAAGGATCCAACTTTTATCTCTGTCTGATGAATGATAAAAAACGCATAAAATATCACTGAATTAAAGCTATTTTCACCATGAACTGATAAGTATAACTTCAACATTTTAGTAATCATTCTAAATTTAGGTACATGTAATGACACAGAGGATATTATTGGAAACACTTTCAGAACATTTTTTTTCCATCTGATGAGCTATAAAAACATTGACAGCCAATTAGAATACACTGACTTTAAGCTTGAGCATTTAAAGCAGCAGGCGACAAAACTGCAGTACGTGCCTATGTTAAAAAGAAAGTTATCGGCCACTCGTATGGGCGCCAATATAGTTCTCTTTTTTGGTGTGAATGGACCTTAACTATTTCTCTTGGACAGTTGACAAACGAACTGGACTTTCTCATGAGCAAGGATCCCAATCCTTGTGTTGCTCAGCAGTATCGAGAAACACACCTGTGTCTACAGTGTCTCATCCACTTCAAACTCAACCAGGCCACTGAGGAGCTTCTGAAGTTAAGAACTATACTGAGATGTTCCTATGAAGCTCACTTCTATTTCAAGACAGATCAGATGTGTGTCTTTTGCTCTCCATCCAGTCTGCAAATTCTCATTCTGACATTGAGACCGGCAACATGCAGACTGTAGTCCAGGATGAAAATATCACTCTTTGTATGTGGGCGAACCTCAACAAAAACCCAAGGTTTGTGTGTCTCCATGGTGAATTTTAGGCCCTATTGTGGGATAAAGGAAAAACTTGACAATACATGTTTCCAGGTTTAAAGGTTTCCGGTTTGAGGAGGTGGGTCTGGGCTTTGAGTTGTCAAAGCCACTTGCTGTGCATGACATTGCTGTTCGGATCCTTCACACACGATACGATCACCTGTCCCACCACAGCGAGCGAGAACAGGAGATCCATGATGGAAGCCATTCTCACTCCACCAACTGAGAGCGCTGAGGATAGATAGCTGGATGGAGAGGGGGATGAGGGAGAAAGCTCAAAGCCAGTGGAGGAAGACAGTCGTTCGGTCAGATCAGAGAGCAGAAAGAGTGTAAGTGAGGGCTTTGATCATGTGTATGTACTTATTTTCTAGTTGCTTCTGTTGCTGTTAATATCAGTGTGTGTCCATGTGTCAGAGTGCTGTAAGTGTGATCTCAGCTAAAGAGTGGAGGAAGAGCTCTTCAGTCAAGCCGTTAGAGGAAGGAGAAAGTCAGATGGAGGAAATCACAACAGCATTAGAAGCTGGTTTGGACTTTTCATATTTCACTTCCTGATTTTCCTAATTTCTTTCTTCTTTGTCCTTATATTAAACAAAATTAAATGATGTTGAAATCTTCATCACATAAAAATAATAGGGATGCACCGAAATTTAAAAATTTCGGCAGCCGAAAATTATTGCACGAAAATGGCATATTTTTGGCTGTTTTTCTCTTTCGGCCAAAACCTAAAAATGCCATTTTCTGCGGACAAAGTCATGCATCCTAAATAATATATTATTGATATTTAATATTAATATATTTTCTGTCCAATTTTATTGTGTTACTTTCGATAAAACTGTGGTTATTTTATTGGCTTGTGTTTTTTAAAATTCGGTATCATTAATTTTGTTAAATTTAAAAAGTCTTACAAAATTATTTTATATTATTTAATAAAAAAATTATTACAAAGCATTTTCGGTTTCAGTTTTTGGCCAAGTGCATCCAGAATTTCCAGTTTCCGGTGCATCCCTAAAAAATAACCATGTTTTAGTTAACTGTTATCGTATAATACGACCCGGTGATTTAAATCATTAGAAAATGGATCTAAAGTAGATCTCTTACTACTGTTGAAGCTCATATCTATAACAGGCAAAATATGCACCCTTTTCCCCCCCCCCGGGTTTTTTTGAATTAAATAATAATAATCAATTTAAGTCAGTGTGTTTTTAATATTATCAATACGACTCCAATTTCTTTGGCAGAACCTTATTAGTGTGGTTCATATTATTACTTTAATTACCCCTGTTATTTTAATCTGCTGCCTAACGATTTCATAGAATCAGTAAAGACTGAAGGATGTCCAGCACTTCCACACATTATGCTCTGAACTATGGTACTTTTACTTAAATACAGCCTCTCTGGCTTAGGTGCTTTAATAAGTCTTTCATTTTATTGGATGAGCCGCTTCCAACAATATTTTAGCCCCCCCCCCCCCCCCCCCATACATACTGCAAGTGAATTTAGGCATTACATTATAACAAAGTAGAGAGACATGTTTCCATTTTAGAAATCTGCTAAAGATTAATAACTAATTTATTTTTATTTTAGTGATTTTAGTACAGCTGAAATTTCAGTTAGTTGCCAAGGCAACATTTCTATTTATTGTTTATTTTCCCTAGCTTTCCATCGAATATGTATATTGTCACTTTATTTTAATTAATGAAAACAAGTTTGAATAGTTTTGGGTAATAATAGCAACACTGCTCAATATTTATTATATAAAAAATAGAATGAATATCAAGTCATATAATGTCACTAGTAATACCACTGTAATGGCTAGGTTCTTGTAACTTATTACTATATTAAATTGTCTCTAGATCAAAATGGTTCCAACTCATCACCAGCTGAACCTGTGATTGACAGTGCTAACGTACATATAGTGGATCTGCAGCAGTTCACACCCCTTGGCGGAGTCTTCTACTTTGATGTTTTCCATCTTCTGCCCCAGTCTCGCATAGTGAAGGGCTGGGAAATGAGAGAGGTACATCATTGGACGTAATCTGGGACAGTCTGAAAGAGACCATAGAGAATAATGTGCGTTAATTGTCATTTACTGTTGTGCTTCATCATAGCTGTTAGAAACGAGTCTCCAGGTCTTCCCCTATCCCACAGAGCAGACTAGCGTTCAGAGCTCTACCTCAGTGAGGCTGGATGAACACAGTAGCACTGTTGCCTCATTGCCTGTAGGGGTTACTGTAGCTCTGCCTGACTCAATATTGTTTCTGGAGGATCCACATGTGGCACATTGGGATCCTATCGGTGAACAATTGACACCACACATATGTAGCATCAGATTTTGTCTTGAATAAACAGTCTCTGCTCCCCGTTATATTCACATCTTAGTATTTTACCTCTTGCCTGTTATTGGACATCGTTTTCTGCAGGTTAGCACTGGCGGGCAGACTGCATTTCTGAGGCATTCTATGACGCAGAGACCCACAGCATCTCCTTTAAGGTGAACACTTTCTCTGCCTTCACATTATTGCAGGAGTCATATGCTAACATGCCTTTCCAGTCATGGGAGCTGAGGCCTCTCGGTCAAGACTCAACTTTGTTCACAATCACTGGAGCTCTTATTGAAGTCAGCATCACTGTCAAGGCAAGAGAGGCCCTGTACAAAAATACACATATTTGACAACTAAGTGTGAAAAGAAATCTACTTTAAAACAGAAATGTAGAACTTCTCTGTATTCATGTTGTTTGATATAAGGGTTTTGGAAACAATATATATATATACACCATTTTTTTAACATTACAAATATCATGAATTACTTAATGATTATCAGTAATTTTGCACCATATGACATTTTACAACCTAGCTTTGCCTTGCCAAAAAGGGGATATTTTGTCCTTGCATTTAAAATTATTGACCTTGATAGACAGCCTGAAGGGTCCTCTCTCTGAAATTTCCGGTTACATTTTTTTCCTGCCTGTTTATGCATGTTCATTGCACCATGACTTTGATTTTCAAAAACTTTTCAAATATTAGCAGTGAAAAAGTTAACATCACTGAATAGATGCACTCAAGTTATTGCATGTTTGAATTGCATTTTTAATATATTTTTGAATAAATTAATGGATCCAAAAACTGCATCCAGTCATTGAGCCATTTCATTTATCTAAGACCAACAGTTCAATACATAAGGCTACAACAATAATTTTCTCCCTGTGTGCATCACCAGTACTGATCGATAGCTTTTCGTTTCTCAGGGTAAGCAATGTATGCTGCACATGGAGGAAACAAAGAACCTAGATCATCTTCTAGGGAAGTGGATGAGCCCCTCAGAACTGCAGAAGGCCATGCAGAGAGCTAGAATCAGTATATTTGTGAATGAGTATTCAGACAAGTACGTCAGCATCAACCCAAAGGTAACCAAGGGGCTGAATTGCCTTACACTCTTAAAAACATTTTCTGTATTGGCATCGATGGTTCCATGAAAAACATAAGATGAAGTAGAGTTACAAGGTCTATTGCACAAGGGGTCTTCAAAAAGGTTCTTTAGATTATAAAAATGCTCCTAACATTAAGCAAAAAATGGTTCTTCTATGGCATTGATGTGGAACCCTTCTTTTGGAAGAGTTGAGTTCTTTCACTAATTCCTTTTTAATGGACCAGTCATAGAAACCCATGGCGTAGCAACTTTGAGCTTACCTAAATATATTTTTATCCATGTTTTTTTCCATTTCTAGGACCCATTAATAGAGCACACAGTGTATGAACAAATGGCTCTAATGTCCTCAGCCGTGGCTTTTTCCTGGAGCCGCTGAAACACACAATGCGGACAAGAGCACCTTGTTCTTCAGGTACGTCATACACTCTGACAGACTGACTGAAGTACTATTAAACTACTGTACAGATGTTCTTTGTAAGCAGGCAGCACTTTTGACCTTTAATGTTTTTACTCCGTAGACATGTGAACAGTTGTAGCTGAGGAGGCATGGTCTCTTTACCTCCTGGGTGCTCAGAGGAACCAGCATCTGAAGATGGAGCATGACGACAGCTTCTCTCCTGAGCTGACCGAGTGCCAAGCCAGAGTCTGTCAGTCTCACTATCTCTACACACAGTACAGAGGCTTCTGTGTGCAACACGTGTCCTCACATGTTCCTGAGGAAAAAAAGCATACACATCCAGAAAGACTACACGCATACACACTAATATCTAAAACATCTGATACCTGTTTTGAATAATCATTGCAACATCTTGATATGCGGAGATATAATAACACCCTGTAAACTTCTTTATAGGCAGGTGGACTCAAATGATTATTTATAACATAAGCAATAAATATACAGTATACATACACACAGTAGATAGATAGTGCACATGCTCTCATTTCCTATGTGGTGGTATCTAAATCTTTCATTGAAAAATTGTTCCTAAATGCAGAATATTACAGAAACTCGCAGGTGTACCTTATTCTAAAAAACAATCTTCATTTAATCATAAATTCTATTAATAATATATTATTTTGGGGGCTGAAATATGACCCAGACATGTTTGGTGAGATTCTCCTCGATTTATAGATTGTTATACTTGTTGAATTACATGCCATTTGGAAATAATTCATTTACTTCATTTTATACCACCAGCTTTGGATAAACTAAAATAAGAACACACCCAAACGAGTATTAAACACCCAAACTGACTGAAGCTTTAAGATCAATTTAGCTTGGTTTGCACAGTAAATAATGAGATTAGTTGGATCAGTTTCTTTTATTGTGCAAAGTTTCTCTCCCCCCTCTTTGGAACATACAAAAGTATAGGAACTTTTTACAATGAACAACAAACCAACAACTTTATGAGGATTAAAAACCATGTGTTTGTAACAATTAATAATATTGAAAAAAACTCTACTGCATAAAACTGTAAAATAAGTTAACAAAAAGAAAAAATATATTTTTAAAAATGTTTCATCTTACTTTTTCAAACTGCCCATAAAAATACACTGATCAATTTCAAAATGTTTAAAAAGGCAGCCTTTTCGGGCAACCGATATATAATATTTGACATTCACATTGTTGCAGTCTGCTCATCTCACTCCTATCCAAATATCCTCCTTGTGACTTGCTGGCACTGACGGTCTCATAAAAGTGCTTATTACATACATGGCCAACACTACGGTTTGCGTACACAGCATCCAAGCAGTCTGCATTTTTCAGCACATCTCTCTCGAGATGGCCACTTTTCTTTTTACCTTCGGTAATAAATGGTCACAAAGTGTTCTTTTAGAAAGACAGGCGGCAGTGTTGCATCACAGTTCTTGTAGCCGGAGTTTTTTCTGAATGTCAGGACCAGCCACTGCAGCCTTGCCGAACCCCCTGGTGTCACACAGGGGGCTGGCCGTTGTGCCTCAGCCCAGTATAGGGCCACAGAAGCTGCTGGATGGTCATCCAGGAGTCTCCGGTGCCCACAGGTGCTGCATCTACTGCAGGCTGTAACATCAGGCTGGCCAACAGAGCCAGTAGAACAGCTAGAACTACAAGCAAGGCCACCCAAATCCAGATACCCCTGGTGCCTCTGGACACTGCAGGCCTCCCCTCCATCAGACTGGGTGGAGCGTGATCTGTTGGGCTGGGGCTGGGACTGGGATGGAGAATGAAAGAAACATTTAAAGAGGAAAGTACAACAGCATACCATCTTTTCTTATGCTAAATCAGGAAGGAGCAAGTAAAATGTTCATGTCATTGTAATGAGCACTTTATATATCCTTAGCCCAGAAACATACTCTGTCCAAGTAGGTAAACGCAACAGTGTGGTTTCATCGTACATATTTAGCATGAAATCAAGTTTACATAGCTAGAAGCACTGGCATACACATACTTGTGTAGAGTATGTTCTGGGCCCTATTTTCATTAGAAAACAGCAGGTAATTAAAAAATAAAAAGAAAATCAGTCTGAATAGGTGAAACGGCTGAGGCGACCTGAAGAAAAAACATTGAACATTCAGAGCAATGTGAAAGATGACAGCTGTTGCTGAAAGCAATGTTTGACAAAGTACATGATAAACAAGACAAACAAGAATGTTTCGATGTTTCAAGACAAACAGGAGTTCTGTAATAGACTGATATACATTGGTCAGACAGAGTAGTTGGCCAATACTTGACCATTTTGAGGTCTGCCAATAACAGAAGCAGCCATTCTGCCAATTTAATTGCCTTTAATTTTTTTAATTATATACACACCCACACACAGCACGGCGTCTACCATCTCAAAGCTTGGAGTCTGTAAGATTTTTGTTTTGTTTTTGAAAGAATTATGCTCGCCAAGGCTACATGTATTTGATTTTAAAAAAATACTGTAAATACAGTATTATTGTAAAATATTACAATTTTAAAATAACTGTTTTCTGTTTTAATGTTTTAAAATGTAATTTATTCTGTGATGGCAAAGCTGGCTTTTCAGTTTTCGGTGTTTACAATCCTCTAGAACCCATTCTAATATGCCTGATTGTGCTCCATCACACATTTCTTATATCAAATTAAAAACTTTTAATATTTGTTTTTGTGGAAACCTTGAAACATTTTTTCTGCATTCTTTAAATAAAAAGTTCAAAAGAACATTTTAAATAACATTCTAAATGTTTTACTGTCATTTTTGCTTCGCTTGACTCCAAACTTTTGAACATATCTCCACATATCTCCATCCTGCTCTCTATTTATCGGTCTACCACTTATCCTGTTTAAGAAAATACCAGAGAGAACATCAGCACAGCACACAACTCTGGGATCAGAGTACATTGCCAAATGCCCACATCTGTCCACCAATGTGGGGGAAAAACAGATTTAAGAACTTTGTCTTCTCTCTGAAACCACAGATGGGCTGCTCATTTGCTGTAAAACGAAGCAGAAGACATGCAGTGTGTCAGCACTGGTTTCATTTTTCTGCTGAAGAGAAAGCAAAGCTGATGAACTTTGTGGGTGTCCATATTTAAAGTTAGATTTTCTTAGCTTAGCTGCAGGAGCAAAAGGCAGTGACATTTTTGACAGAAAACCCTCGATTTGTAGTAGATAATGCCTGAATGCTGTAGCAGAGAATAATGGAGGCGGGAGGTACACTAACGTTTTATTTGGCATTATGAAGGAGGTGATTTTGATGCCTAGTTCTGTTATGCTAGTCCTTCTTTCCTCTGGTTCCTCTTTCCGCTCCTTCTCTGAGTGAGAGTCTGTGTCATATCCATACCTGTGCAAAGTTCACAGTGCACTGAGTGTCCACCATCTTGGCTCAAAGGCTTTACTGTGGCTCTGCATGGCATTACCTTTTGATGGCACATGAGCTTTATGGTTTTGACATGAAATCTGTGCGAAAGACGAAAGGTGCACAACAAATCTTCACAACGTGACCTTACCTATTCATCAGAGTGGGCTCATCTATGTCGGCCCAAGTACCAGAGCTAATGAAGCGCTTTAGTGGTGGCCTCTTGGCTGCCATGTTCCTGTAAAGCGGTCGACACACAACCATGACATCCTTTCTCTCGTGCAAAGATGTGCACACAGTATTATAAAACCAACTGGCATACGACTCCAATAAAGAATGGCGCTAACAATGCCAAAGTCATGAGTTCCATTTCCAGAGATCCTACTGATAGGTGTATAATTTGAAATTGTTTGAATAAAAGTATCAGCCTAATGAATAAATCTTGTTCTGATAAGTTTTGGGTCTCACTAACCCATTTTTTGGTGGACTAATACTGACAGGCAGGGCTCCGGTCGTGTTTTATGGACCATGCAATCTCAAAACAGCATCAGAACACTTACCATGGTGATCGGCGGGAGAGTCTCTCTACCTCAGTTTCTGCCATGTCTTTGGGCTGTGAATTAGAAATCAGAGTTTATTCAGATGTTCCACTTCTTTTCTACCAAAAGCATTAAGAAGAAACTGGACTTCTCACAATGTCAAAATGGGTCTGTCCTCCACTGCTGCGGGGAATGGTAGCTATACTGATGCGTCGGCTAGTGGTCTAAGGACAGAACACAAAAATCTGTAAAAATTAACTCAGCAACCTGAATTCACAATCTTGAAGTGGTGTGTTTTGTGCCTTAACTCACTTTGAAAATGTTTGCGGTTGACTGCTTCTTGTTTCTAAAATCATCTGCAATCACAAAAGAAAACCCATGTGGATAGACAAAAGAGACTGGTATTACCTTTTTTATTTTTTTTTTTTTTTACAAGTTTTACAAGAATAATAATCAACTTAACCCCTCTCAGTGGTGGACCCAAAAGACCTCTCTTTCTCGTGAAGTCTCCCTGAGCTCTAACCGCTCTGCGTGCTCTTTGGTGTACATCCTCCTCAAGTTCTCTACATGTTGAATCATCACCTCCACCGTTTTACCCACTCTGGTCTCCTACACATGCAAGGAAATTGAGATGCAAACAAGCAGGCATCTTTGTTAACTTTGGCATTAGAGGGCTATTTTAGCACTCTGAATGGCCTGAGTAAACACACAAACCTGATGAATGGCCCCGAGCATCTCTGAACGGCTGGACACTCTGGTCATGGATTGGATGAGGACTTCCAGGTTCTTCTGCAGACGATGGATCATCTCCATGGACTGGTTATCTTCCTCACACCGTGGAATCAGGGCCTATATAACAAAACAGTGTTATGTTCAAGCTACTTGTTCAAACAGGAATTCAGGTCAAATTTTGGAAGAAATTTTCAGTAAGAATTTTCTGAAATATAAATATTAAAAAAATATTGTCCAGAGCAAAGTACTACTTGCTTGCATTGACAATACATGATCATGTATTTTTTGATTGTATACCAGCAACAAGTGCACAAAATGACACAGACCTGCAGCAGACCTTTACAACTGTTCACTTCCTTCCGGACGTTCTCCTCAGCCAGGTCTCGTGAACGCTCCTCCAGGCGTAGCCTCTTCTCCAGGGTGAACACGTCACATTTGAATCCCAGAGAGAGCCGGTGGAACTCCGCCTGGCAGGAAGAGCACATGGTAAACACTCTAGAAACATCACTGACAAAACATATTTCAGGTTATTCACTAGTTCAGAATCTAATTCAGGTCTGTATGAAACATCTTTATACCATAATAACTATTCTGTATAATTTTTTGTAATTTACTAATTATGAAAACGTAGGTGGTTCATATTTTGTTATAATACACATAACCATACATCCATATTATATATATACATATATATAATAACACATACACACACTACTACACATATCTAATATATACTTATAATATATAACACATACACCATACATACATATAATATATACATATAATATATACAGTGGGTACGGAAAGAATTCAGACCCCTTAATTTTTTCTCTCTTTGTTATATTGCAGCCATTTGCTAACATCTTTTAAGTTAATTTTTTTTCCTCATTAATGTAACACAGCACCCCATATTGACAGAAAACACAGAATTGTTGACATTTTTACAGATTTATTAAAAAGAAAAACTGAAATATCACATTTTCCTAAGTATTCAGACCCTTTGCTGTGACTCTCATATATTTAACTCATGTGCTGTCCATTTCTTCTTATCATCCTTTAGATGGTTCTACACCTTCATTTTAGTTCAGCTGTGTTTGATTATACTGATTGGACTTGATTAGAAAAGCCACACACCTGTCTATATAAGACCTTACAGCTCACAGTGCATGTCAGAGCTAATGAGAATCATGAGGTCAAAGGAACGGCCTGAAGAGCTCAGAGACAGAATTGTGGCAAGGCACAGATCTGGCCAAGGTACAAAAAAATTTCTGCTGCACTTAATGTTCCTAAGAGCACAGTGGCCTCCATAATCCTAAATGGAAGACGTTTGGGACGACCAAAACACTTCCTAGAGCTGGCCGTCCGGCCAAAACTGAGCTATCGGGGGAGAAGAGACTTGGTGAGAGAGGTAAAGAAGAACCCAAAGCTCACTGTGGCTGAGCTCCAGAGATGCAGTCGGGAGATTGTAGAAAGTTGTAGAAAGTCAACCATTACTGTAGCCCTCCACCAGTCGGGGCTTTATGAGTGGCCCGACGGAAGCCTCTCCTCGTGCAAGACACATGAAAGCCCGCATGTAGTTTGCTAAAAAAACACCTGAAGGACTCCAAGATGGTGAGAAATAAGATTCTCTGGTCTGATGAGACCAAGATAGAACTTTTTGGCCTTAATTCTAAGCGGTATGTGTGGAGAAAACCAGGCACTGCTCATCACCTGTCCAATACAGTCCCAACAGTGAAGCATGGTGGTGGCAGCATCATGCTGTGGGGGTTTTTTTCAGCTGCAGGGACAGGACGATTGGTTGCAATCGAGGGAAAGATGAATTTGTACAGGGATATCCTGGACAAAAACCTTTTCCAGAGTGCTTAGGACCTCAGACTGGGCCGAAGGTTTTACCTTCCAACAAGACAATGACCAAAGCACACAGCTAAAATAACGAAGGAGTGGCTTCACAACAACTCTGTGACTGTTCTTGAATGGCCCAGCCAGAGCCCTGACTTAAACCCAATTGAGCATCTCTGGAGAGACCTAAAAATGGCTGTCCACCAACGTTTACCATCCAACCTGACAGAACTGGAGAGGATCTGCAAGGAGGAATGGCAGAGGATCCCCAATCCAGGTGTGAAAAACTTGTTGCAACTTTACCAAAAATACTCATGGCTGTATTAGATCAAAAGGTGCTTCTACTAAATACTGAGCAAAGGGTCTGATTACTTAGGACCATGTGATATTTCAGTTTTTTCTTTTTTAATAAATCTGCAAAATTTCAACAATTCTGTGTTTTTCTGTCAATATGGGGTGCTGTGTGTACATTAATGAGGGGGAAAAATTTACTTAAATGATTTTAGCAAATGGCTGCAATATAACAAAGAGTGAAAAATTTAAGGGGGTCTGAATACTTTCCGTACCCACTGTATATATACACAGGTGCATCTCAATAAATTAGAATGTCGTGGAAAAGTTCATTTATTTCAGTAATTCAAAACAAATTGTGAAACTCGTGTATTAAATAAATTCAATGCACACAGACTGGAGTAGTTTAAGTAGTTTAAGTCTTTGGTTCTTTTAAATTGTGATGATTTTGGCTCACATTTAACAAAAACCCTCCAATTCACTATCTCAACTAATTAGAATGCTTCATAAGACCAATAAAAATTTTTTTTTTTGTGAATTGTTGGCCTTCTGGAAAGTAATGTTCATTTACTGTACATGTACTCATACTTAGTAGGGGCTCGTTTTGCTTTAATTACTGCCTCAATTCGGCGTGGCATGGAGGTGATCAGAGTTTCTTTGACAGTGACCTTCAGCTCATCTGCATTTTTTGGTCTCTTGTTTCTCATTTTCCTCTTGACAATACCCCAATCTATGGTGTTCAGGTCTGGTGAGTTTTCTGGCCAGTCAAGCACACCAACACCATGGTCATTTAACAATTTTTTGGTGCTTTTGGCAGTGTGGGCAGGTTCCAAATCCTGCTGGAAAATGAAATCAAAAGCTGTCCAAAAAGCTGGTCCATCAAAGGCAGCGGACGTTCGCCAAATTTCTTTCTTGGTAAACGGGTGCGGTGACGTTGGTTTTCAAAAAACAAAATGGAGCAACACCAGCAGATGACATTGCACCCCAAATCATCACAGACTGTGAAACTTAACACTGGACTTCAAGCAATTTGTGCTATGAGCTTCTCCACCCTTCATCCAGACTCTAGGACTTTGGTTTCCATGAAATACAAAACTTGCTCTCATCTGGAAAGAGGACTTTGGACCACTGGCAACAGTCCAGTTCTTCTCCTTAGCTGAGGTAAGACACCTCTGACGTTGTCTGTGGTTCAGGAGTGGCTTAACACGAGGAATACGACAACTGTAGCCAAACTCCTTGAAACGTCTGTGTGTGGTGGCTATTGATGCCTTAACCCCAGCCTCAGTCCATTCCTTGTGAAGTTTCACTCAAATTTTGAATCGATTTTGCTTGACAATCTTCATAAGGTTGCGGTTCTCTCGGTTGGTTGTGCTTTTTTTTTTCCACACTTTTTCCTTCCACTCAACTTGCTTGGATACAGCCCTCTGTGAACAGCCAGCTTCTTTAGCAATGAACTTTTGAGGCTTACCCTCCTTGTGAAGGCTGTCAATGATTGTCTTCTTGACACTGTCAGATCAGAAGTCTTCCCCATGATTGTGTAGCCTAGTGGACCAAACGGAGAGACCATTTTGAAGGCTCAGGAAACCTTTGCAGGTGTTTTTGAGTTGATTAGCTGATTGGCATAAACCATATTCTAATTTGCTGAGATAGTGAAATGGTGGGTTTTTGTTAAATATGAGCCAAAATCATCACAATTAAAAGACCAAAGACCAAAGACTTCAGTCTGTGTGCATTTAATACACAAGTTTCACAATTTGAATTGAATTACTGAAATAAATGAACTTTTCCACGACATTCTATTTATTGATATGCACCTGGTTAGGTGGTACAGTTTTGAAAAACGTATTTATCAGCCACCAATTGTGCAAGTTCTCCCAATTAAAAAGATGAGAGAGGCCTGTAAATTTTCATCATAGGTATACCTCAACAAAGAGAGACAAAATGAGAAAAAATCCAGAAAATCACATTGTACAATTTTTAAAGAATTTATTTGCAAATTATGGTAGAAAATAAGATTTGGTCATAAACAAAATTCATCTCAATACTGTTGTTATATACCCTTTGTTTGTTGGCAATGACAGAGGTCAAAACGTTTTCTGTAAGTCTTCACAAGGTTTTCACACACTGTTGCTGGTATTTTGGTCCATTCCTCCATGCAGATTTCCTCTAGAGCAGTAATGTTTTGGGGTTGTTGCTGGGCAACACGGATTTTCAACTCCTTCCAAAGATTTTCTATGGGGTTGAGATCTGGAGACTGGCTAGCCACTCCAGGACCTTGAAATGCTTCTTACTAAGCCTCTCCTTCGTTGCCCGGGCGGTGTGTTGGGATCATTGTCATGCTGAAAGACCCAGCCACGTTCATCTTCAATGCCCTTGCTGATGGAAGGAGTTTTCACTCAAAATCTCACGATACAATGGCCCCATTCATTCTTTCGTTTACAAGGAACAGTCGTCCTGGTCCCTTTGCAGAAAAAAAAACCCCAAAAGCATGATGTTTCCACCCCCATGCTTCACAGTAAGTATGGTGTTCTTTGGATGCAACTCATCATTCTTTCTCCTCCAAACACGACAAGTTGATTTTTTTTTACCAAAAAGTTATATTTTGGTTTCATATGACTTTCTCCCAATCCTCTTCTGGATCATCCACATGCTCTCTAGCAAACTTCATACGGGCCTGGACATGTACTGGCTTAAACAAGGGGACACGTCTGGCACTGCAGGATTAGAGTCCCTGGCGGCGCAGTGTGTTACTGATGGTAGCCTTTGTTACTTTGGTCTTAGCTCTCTGCAGGTCATTCACTAGGTTCCCTCGTGTGGTTCTGGGATTTTTGCTCACAGTTCTTGTGATCATTTTGACCCCACGGGGTGATATCTTGCGTGGAGCCCCAGATCGAGGTAGATTATCAGTGGTCTTGTATGTCTTTTATTTTCTAATAATTGCTCCCACAGTTTTTTTTTTTCACACCAAGCTGCTTACCTATTGCATATTCAGTCTTCCCAGCCTGGTGCAGGTCTACAATTTGTTTCTGGTGTCCTTTGACAGCTCTTTGGTCAGTATTTGGAGTGTGACTGTTTGAGGTTGTGGACAGGTGTCTTTTTTACTGATAACGAGTTCAAACAGATGCCATTTAATACAGGTAACCAGTGGAGGACATTGGAGCCTCTTAAAGAAGAAGTTACAGTCTGTGAGAGCCAGAAATCTTGCTTGTTTTGTAGGTGACCAAATACTTATTTTCCAGAGGAATTTACCAATTAATTCTTTAAAAATCCTACAATGTGATTTTCTGGAGTTTTTTTTCTCATTTTGTCTCTCATAGTTTGAGGTATACCTATGATGGAAATTACAGGCCTCTCTCATCTTTTTAAATTGGGAGAACTTGCACAATTGGTGTCTGACTAAATACTTTTTTCCCCACTGTATGTATGCTTTTCACATTTTAAAATATAGTTAACCATACATACACTATGTTGAAATGGGACTGAATGAAAAAAAAAAAAAACCTCACCTCTATCTCTTTGTCACTTGGTGACAGGCTGCAGATGAAAAGCACATTTCAGATTAATGGGAATATGAATATGTCAAGTGAGTCATGTGAAGACATGCTTGAATCAGATTAAAATTTATGGATATAAATTCAGTACACAAAGCATTATAACCTGTTCTTGTCATCTTTGGTGGAATCGCTGGCATTTTCAGAGATGACAGATGTGTCACCTGAGGGAGGTAGAGGAGACTGACATTGATGGGAAACAAGCAGAAATAGATGAGAAAGAGGCAGACAGGGAGAGAGAGAGATCATTTATCTACCTTCTTTTTCTGTGGCCACTGAAGGCTCGCCATCCTCCTGAGCTTTTTGCTCCTCAATGGCTTCCATACTGCTCATTTCCTGTAAGAGGACCATTTCATTTTAAATGTACAACCCAGGCATGTCAAGTTCAGCATGTAGTTCACACTGGGCATTAGACGGCATGTTACATTTATTAATAAGAACACAATCACGTGTAATTAAAATGAAAATACTTGGCAAAGCAGGTAGGACCAGATTCTCCAGGCTTTTGTTGTATTTTGCTTAGTTCATAGATTCTAGTGAGAATGGCTCTTACCTTCTTGAGCTTGTTCCTCAGAGTCAGAGGGTCTTTTTTGGAGCCTTGCACAGCAGAGATTGTTGGAAGATTACCCTCACTGACTGTGGGGTCAAAGGTCATGTCCTTCGCTTTTTCAGAAGGATCCTTCAATGAGTCAGCTGAGGCTGCTGAGTTTGAATCAGATGTGACCACTGTCCTTTTGCTGTCTGATTTGTCTTTGTCTAAAAAGAAAAATAAAGAAAGAAAAGACACTTAAATAGCAGCTCTGATCCGAAACCTAGTGAGCAGACAAGGTGAGAGTAATGTTAATGTAGACTTTCATAATTCACACTCAATTTCAAAACCATAGCAAAAGCCAAATTGCTATTGAACATATTTAAAAAGCAAAACATGAATATAAATATTAACAAATTAAATTAGAATGGCATGCAGCCTTCAAGTGTTTGTCAATTTTTGAACACATCGCTTTAAGTTTTCTTATGTAAATATTCAAGTAATCAGTCAGTAATGAAAACAAATAAATTAATAACAGTTCCTGATTCTCTCTTTTTCTTGTCAATAATGTTCACAGATTAATTTTAACGTAAAAATAGACATTGGCAAATCTGTTTCCATTAATCAATTTCATTTTGACTAAGAAGTGTATTCAATTGCTGCAAAAGCAGTCGTCAGAAGCAGTACATTTGACATCCCTATTTCAAAGGTCAACAGGTAACATCCACAGGTGTATTTCCTCCTACCTGGTGAGTTCACCCCAGTTGATATCACATCCGCCGCCTCTAGCATGGCCTCTTCTTCCTCTGCTACTGGCAGCAAGAGACTCCTAAACAAATAATTAACAACAAATGTACAGCAACTCTTTAAGATACACACATTACAACACTAACATACTCAGTCCAGCAGCTCCTGTGTAATAAATATATTCAAATAATCAGTTGCACAAACAGGAAAAATACTCACTTGTCCGATTTTGCAGACACTTTAGAAAGCTGTCCCTCACTCAGTCTCTATAGGTGACAACAGAATGGCATTATGACCCAGTGACACACTCTGAACAGCAACGCAAATACATTTGTGTAAACTACCATCATATGCAAATAAACATTACACATGCATGCATTTCCATACCTGTCCCATGACATGGCAGATGAAATATAAGAGCTATACTCTGCTTTACAGAGAGAGAGAAGTGCTAGATACTTACATAATGTGTGTGAGAGCTCTACAGATGGCAGAGAGAGAGAAGATGGTAAAGACAGGAAGAGAGAGAGAGGGAGTGACAGAAAGAGAGGGGGGAGGGCTGGAGGGGGAGAGTACTTGTACTGGCAGAGTTCATTGAAGTGGGAGTGAAAAAGTGCTATACTTATTCCAAACATACTGATGAAAAACCACACACACAGCCTGAGCAACATATTTTATCATCAAGTTAAAAACCACAAGGAATATAACAATTAAACAACCAACTAATAACACCAAAAAACAGTTGCAGGTCTGTTCCGATTGAGTCACAGTCACCAGGGAAGAAACAAATGCATGATTAATTGGTTAGTTACACTAAGCCAAGTTATAGATAGCAAAATAAATAGGCTTATGAAAAGCTTCCCATATTTTCTGTTGACCTCCAAGGTTATTCTAATCTCCAATCTGTCATTTGGTAGAAGCTAGCCAAATTAGGCAGATAGCAACATTTATTGCACTTGATGTCCAATACAAAATATGGGCACTAAAGCAAAACCTGTTTAAGAAACCAGTTAAGGGTTGTTAAGATTTTTCATGTTTTTGAAACAAGTCTCTTTTAACGCTCACCAAGGCTGCATTTATTTGATCAAAAATAAAGCAAAAACAGCAATATCATGAAATATCACAATTACATTTTTTTTTTCTACTTGAACATTTTAAAATGTATTTATTCATGTGAATGGCAAAGCTGACTTTTCAGCAGTCATTACTCCAGTGTTCAGTGTTACATAATCCTTCAGAAATCATTCTAATACGCTGATTTGGTTCAGAACATATTTCCTATTATTATTATCAATGTTGAAAACAGTTGTGCTTCTCATATTTAATATTAAAAAGGGGTCATATGATGCGATTTCAATTTTACTTTTTTTTTGGAGTGTTACAAGCTCTTGGTGCAATAAGAAGATCGAAAGTTGCAAAGACTAAGTCTCAAATCCAAAGAGATATTCCTTATAAAAGTTAAGTCTTGTCCACGCCATCCTAAAATGGCTCATTCTAACACGCCCCACATGTCTACGTCACGATGTGGAGATTTGCATAACACCGCCCAAATGTTCCCGCAAGAAAGAAGGCGTCATTTTTATTCTCGCTGTAGTATTGTTGTTTGCCGCCGCTGCATGTTGTTAGGTGCTGTGTTTTTCGTTGTGAAAGCGAACTACTTTGTTTGGCCTTCCAAAAGAGAATGATATCCGCTTCTTCATGCCTGGAGCTTATCCGTGCTGGTCACTGAGGAAATACATCAAATTCGCTCTGTTGGATCGCCGGAATCGGCTTTCATCCACCAGTGGACTAGTAAAAAAAAAAAAAAAAAAAAAAAAAAAAAAAAAAACAGAGTCCAGCCCGGGTTCATCACATGTGTTTTGCCGCAAGCCCGCCAGACGCTCCTTCGTCGAATCCACCGGCAGCGCCGTTCTCAAGCCAGCCCGCCACCGCTCACTCTAGCCCACCGTGTGTTTCGTTTTGAAAGTGAACTACTTTGTTTGGCCTTCCAAGAGGACACGACTAAAAATCAGTGGTTAAGTTGTATTTTACAACACTGTTCCAGAACAGTTCAACCCAATTATTCAGATGTGTCCAGCGCATTTTAGGGAACTTTTTCCCTGATCCTGGTAGAGTAGACTACAATGGCCCGGCTGTTCTGACTCAGACTGTATGTGCAACGCGTTAAAAGACAGTATAAGTCATTATAATCCGTATTATGTCCCCACTGGATGCAACAAAATAATGTTCTTTTTAACTTAAACCGCATAAACAAATTTTCACTACACCAAATACACAAAATATGTTCTTTTTAGCAGCATCATATGAACCCTTTAACATCATTTGATGATACAAAGTTAAAATGAACTGCATTTATTTGAAATAGAAATCTTATATAAAATTATATATACATTTACTGTCACTTTTACTCAATTGAATGCATCCTTGCTGAATACAAATATTAATTTTTATTATGTATTTTTTAATATAGCTCATCCTGACCCCAAATTTGTGAATGGCAGCGTAAACTAGCTTTTTATATGCATTTAGCTAGACCCGAATTGAACATTTCCAGTATCAGCTGGTGATCAGTCGACATAAAGGCAGGAACATTTGGTCACCATCTTTTGAAGACTGCAATGAAAAATACTAAAGTTGAATAAATCTATGTGCAGATATTTCAGCACCAATGATAGAAGTGCTCTGCCACAGTCCCTCAGATTTGTCTTGATCAAACCGTTTATCAGAGAAATAAATGCCAAAGGACCTGTCAATGTTACTTTTGCCCAGTTCACTTTTTACTCAATGTCTGGCAGTAAATTAAAAATGATTTATCTTGTGATGGTGAAATGCCACTGAAAATTGTGTGATGTATGAATCAGCAGATTGGATCAGCATATCCATAGAACTATAGCACAAACACAAAAACACGACGGACATTTATGAAAACACGCATAACTGACCAATGCAATTCATGAAAACCACTGTGAAGTAGATTATTGCATTCAATTCAATGCAACAATTTATGCACTTTTTTACTAATGTTTTATCAGTTCTATCTGAAACCATTCTTGCATAAATTGTCACATTTAATTCCATGCAATGATTTATACAAGAATGGTTTTATGAATGACTGGAATGAATGAGGCTCATTGATTGTAGCCAGTGAAAAATACAAGTATTTTTGAGATTCAAACAACACCATTCACTTAAAATGACAGAAACAGAAGAGCACAGGAAGAGAGAAATAATCTTGTGAACAGGTACCAGACCTCCTTGTGATGGCTACAGAACCTCAGTGAGAACACCAAGTATACTCTAATTGAACATGCATTTATGGGATCGACATTATTGGCACATTGCGTTTCGAGTACAATAATGTGACTTATTTCAAACTTTCAGCCATGTGATGCGTTTTAAAGTGAAAGAGCAAAACAAAAAAGCTAAATGTTAAAGAGAAACAGATGTTTGTTTTAAAAAGGAACCAGAAGAGGATGTTCAGATGAATTTGGAATGGAACAAAAATGTTCTGGAATCTATATACAAATCTTTGGAGTCTTTGCAAATGCAGACAACAGAGATAACGGACAGATGAAATCTTGTGTTTAGAGAAAGAGTGCTAGACAATGACAAAATGACTGTGACAGTGATGAGATGAGGCCACTCCTCCAGTATGACGGCCAATAGGAAGCCGAGTGGGCTTACTCGAGGGGTGTGGTTTAGCGAGAGCCCCGCCCTCGCAGACGTGGTCCTTTTAACCGGCAGGATCAGCAGAGGAAGTCCTTAATTTGAGCGTAATGGAGCGTCGTCTAAGAGGTCCTCCAGCGAGCCCGTGTCATCCGGAGACAACTCTTTCCTGTCCTCCGCTTCCAATCGGGTCTTTTTCGTGGCACTGGGCGGGGCTACCTCTTGAAGAAGCTCTTTGGCGAGAATGTTTGTCACGGCCTGACCGGCTCCTCTCCGATTGTTGGCTGAAATGGAAAGGGAAATAATAAATAAAAGGCAATTAAAAAGATATTCAGTTTCATGCAGGTCAAACAACAAGCTGGAAAGGTCACTCTTTGAGGTCAGACACAGGTGTAAGAGTTCAAAGGTAATTGCTTAAAGCACTGCAGTCAAAAACAACCAACAACTTACCTTTTTATATGAATATGCCAGGTTATTTTCCACTTACTGATCCCTACAGACAATGATTTCAACTCGTTCCTCAAAACGGACCATATTTTACAATAAAAAATAAGATTACGGATTGAAAGGTTTAAAAGCATAAATGTGAAGCTCATATAGTTGTTAAATTGCTAAAATGTAAATGCATTATTTGCCAAAACCATTTTTTGAGGTAGGATTACTTCACTACACTGCAAACAATACAAATATCTAGACATAATTAAATCAAGACACATCTACTTGAGAAGGAAAATAACTTGAGGTATCAAGTCATGAAAAATGTCATTGTCAATGTCATTGTCTGAAAAATGTATCAAATTTAAAAGAGTTTATACTGAAAATAAGAAAAAATATGAACTATTGTAACTTATCTGACAAGAGATATATATAAAAACATGAATTACCATTTTTATTTTTTATTCAGTCGCAGTAACCAAAAAAAAAAAGTCAGAATTCTGAGATGTCAACTCAAAATTCAGAGAAAAAAGTCAATTGTGAGAAACAAAACAACAAAAAAATAATTAACTTATGTCTCACAATTCATAAGTGTTTTACTCTAAATGTGTAATACAACTAAGAGTTGAAGTCATTGTCTGTAATAATCTAAAGTAAGCCGCACATGTTATTCCTCAACGTGAAGTTGAAAATAACCTGGAATATTCCTGTAAACACCATCAGATTGATATTCTGACATAAGAGACAGCTGCATAACATCATATATGTGTGCTATATGTGTCATATTCCATTCACATTCTCCAGCCTGTATGCAAAACAAGACCATGCAAAGGACACACACACACACCAGTGCCACTGATAACAATCTCTGAACAAACATCTGTAATGAAGCATGCGGAGCGATATTGAACACACACGCGCACACAGACGTTACCAAGCAGGTGTCCAGTGTGAGCTGTGATAAAGACAGCACTGAGTCTGTTGGGGAGAAAAAGTCGTTATGGGTGCGTTTGTAGCTTTGGGTTGTGAGTGTCAGACAGATGGGACCCTATAAACATTTACAATGGTAACAGAGTTGTGTTTCTGCAATAAAATGATGGTCACTTTATATTACTACACTGTGTCTAAACAGGTTCCCAACAATAAGTATTTTGTGTTTGGTTGTTTCTTATTAAAATGCCACAAGATGATCACAGTTTATCGGAAAATGCTTAATGTTTAATATACAGTCATGTGGATTTCGAACCAATGACATTTCACTGCAGGACTACAGAGTGATATGAATTAGAAATAGACAACATGGAAAAAGTCAGTCAGTTGTCACAGTTTACTCTTTAACCTATCTTTGTCTAGTTTTCCAGGTCAAATATCAAAAACATTTTAAATCAGGATGCATTTACTTGAGATGCAAAATGACTTGAGATAGTAAAATTTTAAGTCTTGTTTTCACTTGTATGTGAATGAACTGTTTCACAATTAGGAGAGTTTCCTCTTAAAAAAGATGGAATATCTGTAATAATAATAAAAGATGGAATAACAACAATAATAATAATTAAATAGTATTATCAAATATTACATTAAAATCTCAAACTTAATAATAGTTTGTTTTTAAATGTTTTCTGTTTAGGCAATAATAAATTAAAAAAATAAATAAAAGGTAAATACCAAAATAAAAAGCATGTTTTTTTTCCAGGAAATAAGTGTTAGATGTCATTTTGTATCTCTATGTATATCTTGATTTAAGAATGTTTTGATATTTGTAATGGAAAATAAGACAAAATATTAAATAACATTACTTTTAATAGTGTTGGCTAAGACGAACAAATCATAGTTTTTACTAATTTTACTCAATTAGTTACAGTTCACTGTTTTACTTCAGTATTTTTGTCTCATTTTCTAGGTCAAATATCTAAAATGTTTTAAATCAGGATGTATTTACTTTAGATGCAACACGACTTAATTGTAATGTATCAAATTAGGAATAGTTTATTCTTAAAAGAGGAATGTGCAGTGTGGTCGAAAAAAATACAATTTCTGAAAATAATAATAAAAATATATATTATTATTAAATATATATGAAAATAAAAAAGTAGTTTGTCAGTTTTTTTCTTGTTTAGGCAATAAATAATTAATATTATTTTTTTAATAAAGAAAATATATTATACTTTTTTTCAGACATAAGTCTTTTTGATGTCATTTGCATCTCACTATGTATATCTTGATTTAACAATGTTTTTGGATATTTGTAATGGGAAAATAAGAACAAAATATTAAAGAAATTTACTTAATCGTGTTGGTTACGACAAAAAAAAAATCGGATTGGTACTGTAAAGTAGTTTTTATTACTCATTACAGTAAAAATAAATAATAAAATATATCATCTGGTTTAAACACATGTCATTGTTTACCACCACGGTCATCCTAACTTAATAACTTACATACATAACTAAATATTGAGTCTTCCGACCCTCTGACCAGTGGATCATTAGGATCATGAATGCATCTCAAACTCTTCTGCATCACATAAAAGAACATCTGAAGATGACGTGTTTCCTTTGAGACATGTCACATGAGCAGCTGTGTGGTTTAATTAACTTCTTTAATTAGAGGAGAATGAATGAGAGACAGCAAACATTATATAAACGGCCCACATAATGACAGATTCACATCTGAACCGCCTTTGCATTCTCCTGGCTTTCATCTTTTCGCTCTTTTGCATCCTTTGCTTCCTTAGGATCATTCTGTTGTTTCAATGCAAAGCTAAATTTAAATGTAATGTCATCACACACTTTTCTGCTGCGATGTGTGTTGTGTGTGTGTGTGTGTGGTGTGTGTGTTTGTATTCAGACTGTCTGGGTGTAAAAACAGAGCAGAGATAATTATGATCAGAGTAATGAAGCTAAAAATAAGCAAGTCTTCACACAGTGTCTGGAGGTTTTCAGCTCCCCCCTGAGGTAGAGCATGTGACTGATGTGTGTGTGTGTGTGTCTAACATGATTAAGTGTGTGTGGTATTGTTTCTCCTGCAGCAGCGTGTTGCTCTTTTGGTGGGATGGTCAGAGGGTGTGTCCTGCCTCAATGTTTGTGGCTGGACAAAAGAGGGTGTGTGTGTGTGTCTGTGTGTTTTGTGGACATCTGGCACACAGTGTGTTTCTCTGTGGGTGTTTGTGTGTTTGGGCTCTATGAAGTGATATTGTGTGTTTGTGAGTGTTGGGCACAGGGTGTGTCTCTGTCT